>JAMKCH010003055.1:0-36662 GCA_023653785.1 Ophioderma brevispina
ATAAAATTCTCGCATTTTGCAATACGGTTACCTTTGCCAGTCCAATTTTTGACTGCAAAAGTTGACATCAACGTTCAACTTGTCATTGGATTAACACGCAAGTAGTGTGATTATGTTGAAAACAGCTCAACGAAAGAGTTTGTGAGATCGAAAGAAAGCAAAGGGTTTACTTATTGTACGTGTATGAGGGCATGTGTGGTCCAATGGATTGAATGCTCGCCCCGCACTCTAAAGGTCGTGGGTTCGAGTCCCACTGCGGCTAACGTGTTGTGCCCTTGAGTAAGGCACTTTACCTCAATTACTCCTCTCCACCCAGGTGTATAAATGGGTACCAGCATTATTCAATGCTGGGAAGGTAACAGACTCGCTGTACAGGAGGAGTGGCGAACCCCCCACAGCAAAAATAATACAGAGGAGTCTGGCCCAAACGCTAAGGAAAGAGAGATGGGCACGCCGCGCACGAGCTTGCTCGGCACGACATTTTACCTTTTATTGTAAATAGCCCTTTTTAGTGTGCATTCGCACACAACCAACCATTATATTGACAAACTAAATGATCAGTGATGCGTGCTTGTGTAGTATTTGTATTACGCAGGCTCTGGATGTCTACTTTTTCCCATGATGCATCGGGAAAACATTGCCTCCTCTCCGAGGCAATCGTTGGTGGCACACTGTATTGCTAATTGCGAGAATTGAAATAATGGTTAGGGTTTGGCAAGAAATTTTAGTCTTGTGCACTCATATCATATTGCTCATTCTTATTCAGTGGGCGTGGTTTATCTTGTTAGCAAGAAATTTGATTGGATTAGGTCAAAGCTCCGCCCATCCATTACTGAGTAATAGATGGATAGTGCGTGCAGCAATTACGCGGTGTAGTCGAATATATGACACGCGCAAACGGCGCGTTTATACTGCGTCGGGCTGCGCCGGCATCCACCACTCAAAATATTGGATGCCCATCCATTATGACACCATCTAAGATGGCCAAAACAAAAAATCTCATCTTTTATTCTCTAATTTCAAGTTACCTGTGCTCCAAGCTCCCAGAACATTGTTGAGGTGCATTATCACTAAAAGCACATTGTCTAATAGCCAGTGGCAAGCATACTTCATGCATATATCTGGGCAGTTAAGCAGGAAAAATGTGTTACCTCATAATATTGTAAGAAAAACGGGTGTGCTTTTCTGTATCTACCTTATGCAACCTTCTGACAATTCTTCACAGCTCTTGAAATGCAGGGTCATGGTCCTACATATTTCAAATTTCCAACATTTTTCAATCAAGCTAACACCTAAATAAATTACTCTGCTATTTCATATTGGAATGATGTTTTCAGTGGCCCTTGAATTGTTATCAGGATCCGTATTAATTATTCTAACTTTACTTGCCAATTACCAATGCAAAGTTTCGGAAGAATCTCTACCTTTTTGAAAATGGGGGTGGTCTTCAAAATATGTGCTATTATTGCTTTAACCTGGGAGATCATTCAGTGCGTGGTCAAATAGTTTACACCTTCCACCCAGAGGTCATAAGGTTATTGAACGTTATCATGACCCATAACTGAATACCCTAGCTACAGTAATCCTGTTACGTGTATAGGATGATTTAGAGAGTTTGGTTTCCAAACCTTGATTTGGAAGTGGATTTTAAAAACGAGACTGGATATCTTTAAATATTTTTTTAATCTTTTAAAAAGTAATATTATTGCTACTTTTGTGAAAAGTGTCAGTGATTTTTGTGCAAGTTAATTTTAAGATGAAATAATTGCATGTGTCGTGCTCAGAAAATCGATTCATTATTCAACGACATTATTGAAAAAGTTTTCTATATATATAGCCATGCTTATATGATAATATGTTGATGTCAAAAGTGCACAAGTTTAAAATTGCATCTAAACTTCTTTGAATATCTTCCAAGAGAAAAACCAACTAGATATAGATTTTATATATATTTTAGGGAAGGCAGGAAAGTAAACCTCAATTTTCTTCGCTTCTCACAAGTACCTAGTATTTTTAATTACAAAACATTTTCTAATTATATTCATGGTCTATTGTTATGACCTATTTCAAATTAATTGTTGATTGTGTCAGGTATGACCGCAAAAATGCAAATGTTTATGTATTCTGGATCGAGTTGATTTTGACGTGATAAATATGGTAGCAATATGCATGCATTGGAATTTCCTAGAGTTATAGTGATGAAGTCTTTGTGTACACAATTGTGTGCAAGCATATGTACAGTGTAAAGTATTCTGACACATTGAATTTTTGTAAGTGGTGTAATGTAAAATCATTCGATTTTGGTGGATTTTACAGTCCTTTATTTCTCTATGGTGCTCACCTTGGTTGACCATGTAATCTTGGTAATAATTGGTCCAAACTTTGTAAAATATATTTGTACATTTGATGTAAAATTACTTGGAATGCAGTGAAATCAGACGGATTTGCAGTGAGAAAGCATTTCAAAATGTGTATTATTTTTGTACTATAATTATGAGGGATATGAGATATTAATGGGGAAATGTAGAGGGGGAAAGGTATATCAGATTTTATATGTAATTTTGATGAAGGAGGCAGCTTGGCAACACATCCATCGGTGGATTTTGAGATGTCATTGACATTTGTGTTGGTGGCGCTATACCTGTGATATCCATGTCATACGGGAGTGCGATTAATCCTTTTGGGAGCATAAACATGCTTCCCCACCCAGATTGTCAGAGGTCTTTGCTTGTTCATTAGAACCAATCGGAATTGTTCATGAAGGTCTACGTATGAGAGAATCAGTTATTCATGACTTCAAGTGCCGCAGACCTTTCTAATGTATATTTGGTTACATGTATTGCATTTATGTCCAGCGCACTCGCAAGGAATTTGAGTATTTTCAAACCATTTTTGGGTGCTAAATAACTCTTTAGTCACCAAGTGGTGAGAAAGCATGTCCCATAGTTAGGATATCACCTTTGGGTACTGATGGTCCCCAGTTCACACCCGGTAGGGCCACTTGCTGGGATTTTCTTGGGTAACTAAATTTTGTATTTAATTTGTATAGAACTATTCTTAAAACTACCCTTTACTCTCCCAGTAGTTAGACTACTAACTATAAACCAACAAAGAAGTTAAACGGAAGGGGCACCTTTGCCAGACGTACGCGCATCATGGGCGTAGCCATTTTAAAAGGGCGTCGTTTTCTTAGCTTCTTAATTTCATCATCATAGAGGCGTAACTCATTTTCTTATTGTCATGCCTTTGAAGTCATGTAATAAAAACACTTCTGAACTGATTGGATTTGACACTCATAAACATTCGATTATGCATGAATCACATTCTCTGAGAAGGCGGTGCTGGTGAGAGGCAGGTGCTGACATTTGTCAGCACGCCTTCTCTTGCTACATAGTGAACTGTACTGCGATTGATGTGCGCTTTGGCACAAGTTTCCGATATTCCGTGTCTAGTGATGGGAAGAGAAACCTATGATCGGAACCACTGGCACTGTCAGAGCACTGCTACTACATAGTCCTTATGTTGTTTGATCAAATAACACGATATAGTTGACATAGTTTTAAAAATTTTCAATCGTAATGCATCGGATAGGTGCAAAATTCCATTTCAGAGTCATTGTTCTGATCTTTTGTAGTCCGCTTGTATTACGGTAATTGTATTATCAAGTCCATTCTGTCAGATGTAGTCAGCATACTCTAGGGAAGAAAAAAGTAATACCGGGTGTTCCTAATAAACGCCCTGCCTAATATTTATTTATTTATTTATTTTTTAAACTTCTTCTTTAGGCAAGGGTATCCCCTTCAATGCAAGAGCACTGATTTCAAGGAGGCCCTGCATATACACATTGTACAAAGAAACTTATACAGACATTAACATAAGATAAGAAAATACTATGAACAGCAAAGCAAAATCAAATAAGCATGAGGGTATAAATAAACTATATACATCATAAAGTAGTACAAAATCATGCTTTGTGGGATTTACAAATAGATGCTTTAAGCTGAGATAGACTCATTGTATTATAGTTCCGCGGATATCAGAAGGAAGACTGTTCCATATTTTGTTTCTCTGCATATGGAACGACGTTTCCCTGCTTTAGGTTCCAAGGTGGTTCCTACAAAGAGTTTGGTGGTTTGAACTTTCTGATACCCTTAAAATGAACTGAGTGGCATAAAGTGAACTGAGAGGGAAGGTAACCTGGGGCAAGACCTTGGAAGCATTTAAAACTAAGCATTAGCATATGGTTATACTACCGATCATTAAGTTTGTTCCACTGCTGTACAACAAGTCTTAACAGGAGTTCTAAATGGCCAGCTGTTAAAATTATGCGAGCTAATCTATTTTTAAGAACTTGAAGTGTGTTCCTAAGATAGTTAGTACAGTTAGACCAGACAAATTGCAGCAATAGTCAAAATGTGGCCTGACAATTGAATTTGCCGCATACTAAAGTATCTTTTGGAATATAATATTTAAGTCTCTTATAACACCACAAACGTTTAGAAATACATGCGACATTTGATTGATCTGATCCACACACCAAGACATCAGAGGATCAAAAATTACACCAAGATTTTTAAACTGGTCAAACCTTTCAATAGTATCCAATACAGATGCAGAGAAACATTTTGAACCATTATTGAGAAAACAGACATGTACCCAATACGCATAAACTTGGTTTCTTGGCATTCAAAGTGAGTTTGTTATCATCAAACCATTTAGAAATTTTGTTTACGTTTGATTGAAGTTCAAATTCAAGAGTGTGTGGATTGTCTGAAGTACAAAGAATTGTTGTATCTCAGCATACATAGTACATTACAGTTCACTATTTGAAAGATTACTGCAAAATGAAAAGAAGAGGACAATGTATAGAGCCTTGGGGGATACCAATGTTGATATGTTTTGAAGTCGAAGAGTCGAATTAATGTTGACTGCCTGAGTTCTGTCACTGAGAATAGGTCGAAACCATGTAAAGTGTCAGGACCCAGTAATACCATTTTTGTGAAAGTTATATGAAAGAAGAAATGGTTAACGCAGTCAAAAGCCTTTCTGAGGTCAATAAAATTGGCACCTGTTGCAAACGACCCTCATCCATATTTTTCAAAATAAATCTGAACATCAAGCAAAGTCGTAGCTTTGGAATGATTAGCACGGAAAACCGATTGTTATCAGATAGACGGCCATTGTCAACATGTTACGAATAGCAATTGATTGTGAACAGCCTAACAATTTCCTGAATTTTAGAAATAAGTGGCAGAACGGAAATAGTCGATCGTTTCCCCACATCTGACTTGCACCAAGTTTTAAATATAGGGGTAACTTTGGCTTTTTTTTTCATTCTGCCGGAAAAAACCGATGTAGTAAGGGAAAGGTTGCAAATAAAAGCAAGAGAATTGCTTATATAAGGAGAAGCCAGCTTTAGAAGTTTTACACCTGAAAGCATCAAAACCTGGAGACTTATTATTAATACCATATAACATATTTTGCTTATACACAACCTTTGGAGAAACATTACCGAAACTGAATAGAATCACAAGTACAGATTAAAATTATTGTAGGTGATGTGCCTGTCATGCCTGATGAGCATCATCAAACTTATCCGCAAGAGAAGAACCAATAGCTAAGTTAAATAGTTATTAAAAGCATTCGGCAATACCCACCCCCCCCAATGATTTTGATAAAACATTCAGAAAATGATTAGCTTACCTAAATCACATGATTTAATGGCAGGGCTGTCATAATCCTATCATAATCGCTGTTTTCATGCGTATGATCCGTCACTAATGGTAACTGGTGCCCAACCCATTATAACTAAATCTTAAAGCACGGAAAAGCACTTTCTTGTTGATTTCGACAGGCGACCCTCGGTTATAAAATGACCCTCAGATATCCAAGAACATCGTCCGGCGTGTGGTTTGTTCAGAAAGTTTACCTCGCAAAGATGAGGGCACGGTTGTTTTTGCAGAATTCCAAATGGCTTCCAAAATAGTGTGGCTATATATAGCAGTTGTAGTTGCTATGACGTGTTATATTGAAACACAGTAGTAGTGCACAGTTGTAATAGTTTAATTAGTATGCAACTTTGACCCGGTGGGTGCGGAAAACGGCGTCCGCCTGCTCGTTAGTTTGTATTATTGGTAATCAGCGAAAATAAGCGGTTCATGCCATTCTAAAGAAATAACAGGAAACAGTCCGGAGTCCTTGGGGATTGTCCCTACATCAAAGGTAAACTGTGTAAGGTGATTTTTGCGGGGATTTGTGACTTTACATTTTGACTGTAATAAACGCCCCCCCCCCTTTTGAAAAATGCACCTCCCGGGCGTTTATTAGGAACAATAGGTACACTGATAAGGTGTGTGTGTCTAGTGGTCAGTTTTGAGAGATACTCTTGTAAGAGGGGTTATCATTTTGGTAAACTTTCAAAGGCTTGCTCTACCTCAAGATTGTGATAAAAAAAATTTTAAAAAAGAAACGGGTGGATATGTTCTTAAGCTTTGCCTTAGCTAATATAATGGGAAAGTCTGCCGTGGGTGGTAAATATACAAAAACCAAAGAAAGTGTGGCATTGTAAGTTCTTCTACTTGAAGAAATATACCAGGGTTGATTATCATACCTCTGTACATAGAAGAGATATCAATTATACCGTATTGGCAAGCAAGATTGTAGGAGTGAACAAATTTGTTGTTGTAAGATACAAAAGTTGTATAGAGAAGTTTTGTACAACAGGGTGTATTGAAATTGTGATATGCTGCATTGGGCTGTTCTTGTTAATATTCACACCCCCCTTGAGATAACAATTAAGTATAGAACAAATAAAGAGTTTCTGCAGCAATTTCTAGTAACTTCAAGGACCATACCTTAAAACAAAAATGAAGGTTTGATGATTTTGAATGTTTTATTTGTTTTTAATTAAAACCTGCAACTTAAGGTAAATTTTAAGCATCTGTGATTTGAGTCATTTTTATCCCCTGGCACTTTAGCAGAAGGGGATTTTGTCAGAGCAAAATCTGTTGTCTGCGTCTGCCCGTCTGTCTGTCTCCGCCTGTAAACTCAATAGTGGGTTCATACTTCATCAGCAGATATCTGCCGACGCTAGCCTTTCCAACATGCTTTTCACATAACGTGTGTGTTTCATGCATCTGCTGCGCAAAGCATGTTCATAAGGCTAGCATCGGCAGACGTTTGCCGATAAAGTATGAACCAACCTTAAGACCCCCCCAATGACACCTAGATGACACTTGCTCCACAGGATAGGACCTTAGAATCTACCCCTACTTGCAATGTGACAGACAAGTCCATGGGCGAAAGGTCGAAATGTCATACTTTGTGTATTTCAGACTTTTCTGCTCTTTTTCCCCTGAAAACCTGTACAAACTCTCTCTTACCAAGTTTTCCACTCTTATTCCCCAGGAATACTGTGTAAAGTTTCTCTTAAAGGTGTGTGTTCTAATTTATGTGTATTGTATTCTCTATTTGATATGAGAGCCCATCACCTGAATACACTTACCACCAAGTATCTTGGGGAAACAGACTTGTTGTTTTGATAGTATAAGCGATAATGCACATTGCAAGGCCCTATTCACTACTGTGCTAATATTGATTGTTAACCATTAAATTGGCAGTTTTTTGTCTGTATCTTGGAAAAGAAGTGGATTTGGAAGCTGAAATTTTAGGACAACAATGAGAAAAATATGGCCTTTCATCTGATATCAAAGTTGATGCTACTACCGGGCAAGTCGGAGGGGTCCCACAGACAATCGGAACACACATCTTTAACCCACCAGAAATCAGGTGCTATCATGATATAAAACAAATATTGGCTGCCTATATTTGTGCAATAGTAATAATATGTGTGATTCGGTCAAATTATGACTCAGCTATGCCTCCTTGAAAAGTCCAAATTTGAACTCCTATTTTACTATCACTCTCTTAGGCATTCAATATTTCTATAATATTTGTGTATCATGCTATATGCTATAATATTTGTGTATCATGGGTGTGCAAAATTTTTGGAAAGTTCTTCACAAAAGTCGACCCACTGATATTTTTTATCAGTCTTGTGAAATCGGAGATTATGTTAAGAACATAACATTATTGGGCTGTTCAAAATGCATTCCTTACATCCCCTGTGGAGCCCACAACTCAAATTGAGTATATGTCTCTCAGAAGGGGTAGCATCAACATTTAGGATAGCCATGGTCAAGTGATAGTACTTCACACTCGGTGGCCAAACGATGCGTAGATAAGGAGTTTCCATCACCCATTGCATCATGGGAAGGAATTCAGTGCAGATTCACAAGTCTACCTTAATTCTTAATTGTTATCTTTCAAAAGCTTGGCATTTCCCACAGGTGTCCATCAGCCTTCATCAGGGTACATTTTGGGAAACCTTTGCACTATGCTCATGACATTGACAATAAAAAAATATATATTTTCAATTTCTTTGACTTAACCCCCTGTGAATATAATTATTGTTTCGGACTGAAATCAAATTAAGCCTGAATTTACTTAAATGTTGTATCTTGAGGGGTGTGGATAGTATCTGATATTGCCCATCTATCCTATACCTATATTGACTTTCATTGAGCATGTGTATATATTATTGTGTATTCTATAAATTTACTTCAAAGAGTGGCAAAGTAAGACAAGTTTGTTTTTCCTTTTGGTGAGGGTAACTTAGAGCCTAAAAATTGGGTTATATTTATGCAGTTGATGAAAAGGGAGATTGGGAATAATTCAATGAATGTATATATACAAATATATACTGCTTGTGTGGAATATAAGCAGATAGATTAATAGGTAGTGGAGAAATTTCACTCATTTACAAAGTTCAGTGCAAGTTTTCATGCGCGTAGCTGAGGGGTGTATTATGTGAGTGGATTAAAGGGGAATTCTGTCATCCTCGCATTCTGAAGTGTTAAACATTTAGTAATCTAGATGAGGGGCAAGACACATGGTTCAAGAACTGCCTTGTTGAAATTAATTTCTACATAAAAGCTAGTAGGCCTAAGTTTGATTTAAACTGACTAACTATGGATGTAGTCGGCTTTCCAAGAGGCATTTTGTGAACTAGATGTTATTTTTGTTAATTTGTGAAAATAATGTATTAGCAGTCATGTGCTAATTATGTGTGGTTACTACATGCTTTCTTTCCATTGTTCCTATATGTGTTATCGTCTGATATAAACATTTTAAAATCCAACTTGGGATTATTCATGTGGTTTATAGTTACCATAAGTAGCCTAAATTATTTTACTCAAATGCTTGTGCAATTAAATTTGCACTATTGATGTGTCATCATATCTAATTATTGAAGTGTCGCTAAGAATCGAATATCTAGTATCGAGACCTAGCAGTTTTTGCACACGCAACTGAAATTTTGAAAATACATCCACATTTTGTTGATGTTAATTATTTTCAAATAAGCTTTACAATGCTGGGTACCAGTTGCGTTTCTCTTCCATAGGTGGCTGGAGTCCAACTTCTATTTGCAGATGCTATTAAATGGCTAAAATTCATTCAGGAATCAACTTTGTTTAAGAGTGATTAAATGTATATACTTCGTCCGGCCTGAACTAAGGATTGATGTCATAGCTTTGCGCAGCGATTGTGCATGCGTGTCGCGTACCTCGACTTTGTACGCTCGTGATTACAGCTGCGATTCACTGCGATTCGCATGTTTCAGACTGCTTGAAAGCTATGACGTCACTCCTTAGTTCAGGCCAGACGAAGTATAGTAACCAAGAATAGTAAACAGTCCTCTTTCATAATTTGTGAAAAATTGTATTTTCAGCACAAAGAAGTACAATAATTTGTAAGTTCATTGGATAAACGTTGCAGTTTATGTTTACATGAACATATTTTCATCTGTATATTTTATTTTGTAATTGTAAATATTGTATAATCAATGGAGCAGTATTTTTTTTCTGTGTTTTACATAATAAGCATTTTAAATAATGTATTAGGCCAAGAAAAAAACAAGTTTGTCTCAGAAGACCGCGAGCATTATATTTAAAATTGGCTTTTGACCGCATAATTTTTTTTTTAGGTTTTACTCAAATTTTTTTGTAAAAAAAAATTCAGAAAAGCGGCCAAAAAATTGAAAAAAGTGGGCCAAAAATGCATTAAAAAAAAAGAAGAAAAAACGCATTTCGCATTAGCATTTTTCTATAAAAAAAAATGCATTTTGCATTAGCATTTTTCACATTTCTTCTGAGACAAACTTGTTTTTTTTTTTTGCCTTACAATCTTGCTTTTTAAAGTAAGACGAACAAATGTTTCACTTTCACACTATTCTTTCTCTCTCCTCTCTCTCTGGTGCAGTTGGTTTAGTGAAGTGAACAAAGAAACTATTCTGTTACATTATATTACACTATAATGTAATATACATTACACTATATTGCAAGTGTGTCTTTATCCAACATGGAATATGCAGCTCTATTGCCTTTTGTTCTGATGTCTTAGTTTTATATTTATTGATACTTGTATCTGTGGAATAATCTCATAAGGCTAAACAAGTTTTTAAACAGTCGGTTGGGCTGTATGCATTTCATTTTGGACAGAAAATATACTAAATTTCTCTTTGTTACTTGCAAAATAAATCTAAATTCTTATGAGAAATGCTGATGAAAAACATTTCAAGAACAAAATTATTATTTATATTGATGCTAGTAATTGTATAGCGGCTTTCTCTGGGACTGGGCTCAAAGTGCTGCTTTTATCATGGGAGCGGCAATTTTTTTCTAGGCTGCAGCCACTCAAGGCACAGGTCTTATTAACACTTAGGTTGTAATGTATTCTATAAAGGTGAAGTCAAATTGACCATCGATGTTTCACAAATAAATATTTGTTGCAGGCGATATGTATTGGAAATGATTTGTCCACGAGAACTTGTAATTTAGGCACATGATATGCTAAATTGTATTCATGAAAATATTAATAGTGAAAACAAGAACAGAAACACATTCTGCATTGTGTTTTTGGGACACCTACTAGATACAAATTTAATTCTTTTTTTAGCCTTAAGATTAATTGCATATGCCATCAAATGTCATTCATTCAACATTGAGATTAATAAAAGATACAGATATGCTTGGAATTATGGAGCAGTAATCATCCCTTGGACAATTAAAGCAATAACAGCACATTTTTGAAGAGTGTCCGCAATTTCCAAAATTTGATATTTTTGCACAGTTATGTTGGTAATTGTCTAAGAAACTACACCTGCGAACGAGAATGCTAAAAAATTCGCATTTATAAAATAAGCAATTTTGTAATGAGAATTGGGATCCCACATTGTACTTAATGGCAGAGCTGGAAATGCTTAGTTTTATGTCGGTCCATGATGAAATAGTGCCACCTCAAGAAAATTACCTCTAACTTGACTTACCTGAACCAATAAAACAACTAATGGGTGAGCATAGACACGTACATGGTGCTATTTCCCGGCTATTTCATATTAGAAGGCCATTTCCAGCAGCCGTTGAATTATTATCAGAGATCTCCGATATTAATTATTCTAATTACAAAAATGCCTTCGTTTGCGACAGACATTTTTGAGCTTAACCATTCACTAGCCAGTTACCAATACAACCGTGTAAAAATCTCAAAATTTTTGAAAAATTGGGGGTGCTCTTCAAAAAAATGCGTGTTTATCGAACTCTGTAGTCCTTTGTAATGGCCAACATGACTTAAAATGCAAAATGAATAGGCCAGTTAGTCACAAATGTAGTTTTGGGACTTGCGTATTTACTTAGTGCCAGTTTTAGTGGGGATGATTTTTTAATAAGATTTTGATGATTTTGAAAAGTAGCGCTTGCATTTAAAACTGGTAACAAATATGATATTGTGAATGGATATGTTAGCTCACTACCTTAAATGAAAGATGTGATTTGTAGCTGTTATTTTGGCATAATTAAATTATACCCTAAGCTTAGGCACAAAGGGTATAATGTAATTATGACATTATTTTTTTGTAGTGGTGTATGGACTTAAGGGTTTTAACAATGTTTTGTTTTTCAACCTATGTATAAACTGTGTATACTGTTAATGTATACTATTAAAGTCAGGGTGATTACAGAATGCACAAATTTATTAGTCATTTTGTGTATAATTTGTTAGTCCTTTGCCATACCATAAACGCCATATCTTGGAATATAAACAAGGATGGACATCCATCTTTACACCATAGATATATCTGGACCACAGAAATGGGGGAAGAAGAGAATATACTTTTGGGCACCAGAATATATTGGTAATGGTAGTATGATATTTGGTAATCCTCTCAAATTTGAGCATCACCATATTTGGTATGCTTGTCATTGTAGCAAGCTCAAGACTCATTCCTAATTATTCAAGGTATGCTATCATCAATGACCGAGCACAAAATGTTTAAGGGGGGTCTATGTTTTCAAATTGAAGAAAATGAGTCTACTAGCACAATTGAGATTATAGCATGATAGGAAAGTGTAAACTCTCAGCTTTCATATGCTTTTTGTTTGAGGTAATAGGACATTCCGTTCAAATTTTATGCTCGATTTAAGTAAGCAAGTGTCGCACGTTCGATGCATTTTGTATACATTTGTAGGTAAAAAGTGCTCACCCTGTGATTTTTAAGCAAATATATTTTTTTATTATTATGACCACATATTACAAGCTTTTCAAAATTAATTTATTAAAACATTAAATAAATTCATTATGTATCAAACCAACTCGAAATTTTCAGCTCGACAGCATTTCTTATGTATTTCTTTATTATCACTCACCCAGTGATATTTAAGACGATTATTTTTTTAAATTAATTTAACCCACTAGATCATCCCCAATTTGCACCAAAATGCACTCAAAAAATGTAAAAATTTATATTTTAAAATAAATGAACAATTATTTCCAAATTGTGAGCCAAATTAATAGTTTTTTGCAACTTTTAATATTTTCTATTACGTTTCGCTCAATATCTCAAATGGTGAAAATCGGGTTTTCATGAAACGGGAACAAACGTAACTCAAAAACGAAAGGTCGTATCAACATGAAATTTGGCACAGATATTAAGCATCCAAAGGGCTGTGAAACTATGAAGCCAGATTTTTGAATTATGGCTTCAATTTTGTATTGTGGCATAAAGTTCCCTAATTGGTCAAGCTCCTGGTGCCGTGGGCAACCATATCAAAAATCCGGCTTCATGGTTTTCTGCGCATTGTACCCATGCACCTTCTACCCAAGTATGGTGTAAGTGCAAGTTACTGGTAAGCAGTTACGTTTGTTCAAGTGTTTAGCCATTCAGAGGCCCTGTTCAGTTACCATGGCAACAAGATCAAAATAATTACCATTTTTCAAAACTTTTCAACATGGGCTACAATATGATATACAACATGCATATGTAACATATTGGTAAAGTCAAGAAAATTGCAATCGAAAATTGGGCAAAAAAAAACGTTAGGACCCTCCCTTTAAGGACACTATCAGTGATTTATCCGAAGAGTGACAATTATTTTTGACAAATTAGTTCAAAAGTGAAGAATTAGTCTCTGACATTTTCTTCATAAGTTACCTTTTTTCAAACTGAAGGAATTAAACAGAAAGGAAGCAAACGGGCAGTTTTCAAAAGGATACAATTCTCCTTTCAATTACGTGTGGTAGAAATTGTCCGACACGGACAATAATGAAATTAAAATTTGAAAAGTTCCGATTTTGCCCTTATTAGGTTATTAACTTGGTACTTTCATTGGCAGGGGTTGGGTTAGGATTAACTAGACTGTACAAACATTGCAAAAATCTGATTTTTTGTTTTTGATGATTTTTCGACTTTCTGATTATTTCCAAATTCACTTGATATAGTGTCTTTTACACTGGATTGATGTAGGTTAGTTTGAACAATTTTTAAAGCGGACTGGCACATTTTCACAAAATATGGAAATTTTCTTCAATTTTGCTCGCGCAAATTGATTAGTAGTTGTAACAATTAAAAATTAAACATACCCAAAAAAAACAGATAGGGACACTAATAAGAGGTTTAAAAAAACATCCAGGTAATTTGTAGGCTAACTTTTAAGTTTGCCATAACTTTAATCAACAAATGTGTCTATTACATGAATATCACAGAGTCATACTCATTGGTATTAAAACCCAAAGGTCAGAGACTGGTCACACAGGGTGCATGCCATGGGAATCAACTCTGGCGTGTGCTTTCTTGTGTTAAACGGCATTTCCGGAGTAATTTTATTATAAAATCTTTCTATTTACCCATAAGGGTGTTAATTTGGTCTTAATCATTTTAGACGAGGGTTAATATATATAAAAGCTTTACAACCATGCAAAAATCTCAATTTTGAAAATCTTGAGGGTGCACTATTTTTCAAATGTGCCAGTGTCTCTTTAAATAATACAGGCAATGCATTTCTAGGTTATGAATTGATTCTGTGATCTTAAGCTCAATAAAATTAGGTGGGTTTTGGGTTAAAAGTCAAATATGGTCAATTTTTCAAAACTTAAATCTGATATCTTGAAAATTGAAAGATGAATATCCTATTTGCACTGTGGTGAGTTTAAACTTATAATTTACTTTCCTTTTTTAGATCATTCGATGTAATCGGAAAGACCTTATTGGCAGTATGATCTGTGTGTGTGTCTTTGTGTCAAAATTTTGGTATACACTTATGGTTAAAATGTCTAGCTTTTTAATGCAGTGATGGGTCAAGTTCATACTCAACTATTGTCCCCACCCCCGCCGAACGAGTTCGGAATGAGGGCTATGAAATGAGCAGCGTCCGTCCGTTCGTTTTACCCCCTTTGTGTAGCGATTTTTTACAAAATAAAAAAAGAGGTCAGCATATGACCAATTTGCCACCCAAACTAACTCACTCTGATAAAAAAAAGGTATGTCTTCAGTCTAGTTTTAAAAGTGGAAACAGTTGGTGCATTTCTAACATCCACCATGCACCAGGAGGCTGTTCAACATACGGGAGCTGCAATGACAAAAGCCCGGTACCCATACATAGTCTTATAGTTGGGTCATTTGGGGCCATTCCGTGACCGTGGAGAGCAGAGCATCATTTCTCAGTGGATTTGTCTTCTATGAAGGTTAATGAACAAATTTAGACGGGGTGCCCCTCGAGAAAGTGTAGGCGGAATCCAGGAGGGGGGATTCATACAAGGGTAAAGAATTAAAAATGCTTGAATTGCTGTAAAAAGGTAACCAACGTGTTCTTCTTGTTACAAGGATTAAAAAAGGGTATAGTTTGTACTACCTACTACTAATATTGCACCGATTCTTTAAAAATGGTCTCAAATTGTTAACCTTTTCACAGGGATTGCAGCCAAAGTAGTTGACACTCTCATTTGTATTTGTTTATCGAGATAATGACAAACAAGGTCAACCCCATTGACCTCTATTGATCTCCAAATTTTAAAAATATGTTAGATGGTGCAAAATGTTTTTGTTGCAGTCTCTGAGGAAAGATGAACAATTTGAGCCCATTTTTGAAGAAATCGGAGCAATATTTAAGATTTAACCTTTCGTGATGACCTTTGACATTTGATGATTTTTGTGTTATATCTCCATAACCATAAGTTGTAAGTAGTACAGACTATATCTTTTTTCAATCCTTGTAACAAGACGAACACTTTGGTTACCTTTTTACAGCAGTCCAAGCATTTTTCATTTTTGACCCCTGTATTATGAATTTTCCCCTCCTGGATTCCGCCCACACTTTCACGAGGGGCACCCCGATAAATTTGTTCATTAACCTTCATAGAAGACAATCCACTGAGAAATGGTGCTCTGCTCTCCACGGTCACGGAATTGCTCCAAATGACCCAACTATTACTCTGTGGACCAGCACTAAAAAGACATTTCGACGATAAGCGTAGAGAAATACTTGGATTATAATCCGAGATAGGTTCCTCAAGGTACTTGGGAACCATACCATTTCGTATCTTATAGGTAATGAGTAAGATTTTGAAACGGATGCGGTCTTTAACTTTTAGCCAGTGTAGATTGTTCAGAACAGGCGAAATGTGATCATATCGGTTTGTCAAAGTGACAAGTCTCGCTGCTGAGTTCTGTACACATTGTAAAGGTGCAATATGAATGAAAGGAAGACCACACAACGGAGAATTATTACAGTCTAATCTTGTGGACACAAAAGCATGAACCAAGCTTTCTGTGGTAGGTTGATCTAAATACCTACGGATCCGTCCGATCTTGTAGATTCCAAAAGACGCAGAGCGTGGATGTTCCTAATGTGATCCTTCATTTGAAGTGTCCTATCCAGTGTAACACCAAGATCCTTAGCAGAGTCGGCAGTGTTGATCCTGGCATCACCAATAACAATAGCTGGTAGACGGGAAGGAGTGCGCTGCTTAGCTCTTTAAATCATTCAGCATAAGCCCATTGGTGATGGCACAAGATCTTACATCAGAGATACAACTTTCCAATTTGTTAATAGCTTCAGATGTCTTGGACGACTGCAGTACTAAATACAGTTGTGTGTCATCTGCATAAATCATGTGCATAATCGCGCTATGTGCACCAATCACGTCACTCAAAGGACCAGTATATAGGATGGTATCAACTAGGTCACTTGACATATCCCTGAGGGGTACCGCAAAGAAAGGTATGAATGTCTGAAAGCTTATCATTCACAACAACAAGCTGGCAATGATTAGTAGATATGATTTAAACCTTCGTGACACAGTGCCCCCAGTGACAAAAATGATTGTTTGACCTTAGTGGGGCACTACCAGGGGACTAACTGGCTTCAAGTACAACATTATACTTGTATAGGTTAATAATGCATAAAACCCTGGTCTCTAGCCCCAAATCCACTTCTGGGCATGCCACTGTGGTATTCAAGTCCTCAATTGCTTTAATGACCTCTGACCTCAATTACTTTAATGACCTTTAAGTACAAAATATACTTGTATAGGTTAATAATGCATAAAACCCTGGTCTCTAGCCCCAAATCCACTTCTGGGCATACCACTGTGGTATTCAAGTCCTCAATTGCTTTAATGACCTTTGAACTCAATTACTTTAATGACCTTTAAGTACAAAATATACTTGTATAGGTTAATAATGCATAAAACCTGCATGGTCTCTAGCCCCAAATCCACTTCTGGGCATACCACTGTGGTATTCAAGTCCTCAATTGCTTTAATGACCTTTGACCTCAATTAACTTAATGACCTTTAAGTAACAAATATCCTTGTCTAGTTTACATATGCATAAAAACCCGCATGGTCCTCTCTCTAGCCCCAAAGCCCTTCTGGGAATTCCCCTGTGGGATCCAAGTCCTCATATTACTCATGACCTTGGACCCTCAATTAACTTTAAAATGACCTTTAAGTACAAAATATACTCTATTAAATTAGACCTTTGATATCTTCTTTGACTTGGCCTTAAACTAGAACAATAACTGTCCAATTAATCATCACTAGAGCCAAAACATGGGCAAGACTTGGTTGTGATTTTTTCTTAGTGATTGACCATCAGCGACAGTTGTTTTAACTGTAACCTTTGACCTATCAACATATGCAGATTCACATATTGGTGACAACATACAGTGGCTGCACGAGACCTTTTTTCTGGGGGGGTGGGGATTTTGTTTTTTTATAATGAAATTGTTTTTGGTGTAAAAAGTTGAAATTCGGGGGGGTGAATTAGGTCAAATTTTGGAGAGTTTCTTAACCATTTGCCCCCACTCTTGATTTATTCCCAAAAAAAATTCTCTTTTTCTTCGGTGGGGGCGTCGGTCGGGCGCAGGGGGGGGGGTCCAACTGGGGAAAGAAAAACATTTTATTAGGGGAACTTCCCACCCCCACCCGTGGCGCCCCGCCACTAGGAATTATCATCGAGTTTCCTGTCAGCTTGGTAAATGTAAATGACTTGGCCCGGGTGACTTGGTAGTGATTTTGTTTGGTGATCAGTCAGTTTCCACAACAGTAATTGTAAAGCTTTGTCTCGTAAGTATGGCAAATGTTTTTTTAAGATGTTGTTTACTACTCTTTTAAAAAAGGTAAACCCTCTTTATTTTTTTTAGGAATTTCTTTGAATGTAAAATTTAAGAACATTAAACATTCCACATGACAGCAAAATGTCCAAAAACAATATATTAGAATTTACCTAAAAAGAGTTTACCTATTAAATCACTTGGTGGAATATGGATAACATACATTAGGGTGGGGGCAGTTGTGTATGGTGAAAATGGAATGTCACAATCATTTTTAAAAGACCAATTTCTAATAGCCTGTCCCCAGAATCCCTAAGACTTTACCGGAAGTGGTCAAATTTTGGTATCTGAAGAAAGCTTCTTTTTTTCTAAATTTCCCTCATTTACCCAGTGAAATCTTATGGGGTCTCAAGAATTTTTTGGTTGGATTTATGACGAAAAAGTGCTCCCATTTCTGTCGACCCAATATAATTTTACACAGTAATTCTAGGGAATTCAAAATCGACGTTTTTAGCTCGCACATCAACATTGGTTGAAATATCAGTGCGACAATTTACAGATGGGGTATTGGGATGAAGGCCATCTATCAAGATGAAAACCCTACTTAAATCGGTCACCCCTTTAAAGGCTGCTCATATATTTCCCGATGAGGGCGCACTCATTTTCAAACAATCGCGTTTTTTTGCATATACAGAATGCTGTTTCCATGCCGCTAATCACTGTGTTGTGAAATAACTATATGAGCTCAAATCGAAGTCCTTCATATAGAACATCACAACTTTGTTATAAAATTTCGGTGTGAAAGCAACTATAGTCCGGCGGGAGCCATAGTCCGGGCTCCATAGACGATAACGGAATAAAACGTGAAACTAGTGTTGCGTGAAGAGTCAACTAAATTGAGTGCCCTATTCCTTACCGTTGTAGCCGGACTGTGAGTACGCCAGACTATAATTACTTCCACACCGGATCCGGATTTTTTGTTATACACGGTATCCTATGGCACTGTTATTCTGTGCATAAATGTTAACCGCAAGATAACGGAAAATCCGATTCATCTCTAACTTTGGAATTGAGCATTTTAGGTAACTATCTTCAGTTCTAGATGACTATTTTCAATTACTACTCAAGGCAAAGAAAGTGATCAAAGAAGGTAAAAGTTATGGAGAGGATGGAATTCCACCCGAAGTCCTAAAACGATGCAATATTGATGAAATCATTCTTGACTTCTGCAACCAAGCTCTTCTTAGCCGACACAAACCAAACCAGTGGTCCATTCTAAATCTCATCCCAGTACCCAAGAGTGGTAATCTCAGCCTCACAGCCAATTACAGGGGAATAAGTCTGAGCTCAATAGTTGCTAAAACATAAAACAGGATGCTATTGAACCGAATCAGACCACACTTAGATGAAAAGCTCAGGCCAAATCAGTGTGGCTTCAGAGAAAAGCGGTCCACCATTGAACAAATTTTGGCACTGAGAAGAATCATTGAGGGTATAGAAGAGAAAAATCTTTCTGCAATAGTAACCTTCATCGATTTCAAAAAAGCTTTCGATACCATCCATAGGGGCAAAATTATTAAAATCCTGAAAGCTTATGGCATCCCAGATGTAATAGTCAATGCAATTGAGGACACCTATCGAGACACCAGGGCCAAAGTAGTAACATCTGATGGTGATACTGATGAGTTTGAAATCCTGGCAGGAGTACTTCAAGGCGCCACATTAGCACCATACCTCTTTATAATAGTCCTTGATTATTGTCTTAGATCTGTAATCGGGGCAATGAGGAAAGGCTGGGCTTTACTATTACACCAAGAAAGAGCCGACGTGTTGGTCCCTTGAATGAAACTGACCTTAATTTTGCAGATGACTTTGCGCTTCTGTCAGATACAGCTGCACAAGCACAAGAACTGCTAAGCAATGTTGAGAATGCAGCACTCTGTGTGGGTCTACACATGAATGCAAAGAAAACCCAATTCATTGCATTCAACCAACCAACATGTGTAGATATCAAGACAGTAGATGGCAGCCCGAGGAAGTTAATGACTTCAAATATCTGGGGTCATGGGTCAGAAACACCCAGCAGGATGTGAAAGTAAGGACTGAAGGCACTGGCATGGAAAGCTTCAAATAAAATGTTAACAATTTGGAGATCAACCTTGCCAAGACACCTCAAAATACGACTCTTCCAAGCCACTGTAGAAAGCGTCCTATACTATATGGTTGTGAAACCTGGACCATAACTAAGAAACTTAGAAAATCTCTGGATGGCTGCTACACGAGAATGCTTAGATCAGCATTAAATGTGAGTTGGAAGACACACATGACTAATAAGGAATTGTACGGTGACTTACCACTGATAACAACAACAATTGCAACAAGGAGACTACAGTTTGCAGGTCATTGCAAAAGAGCCAAAGGGAGGACAGTGTCCGAACTTGTTACATGGAAACCTTTACAAGGAAGGAGAACTAAAGGACGTCCTAAGAAGACATATCTGGATCTCCTTCAACAGGACACTGGCTTCAACATGGTTGAAATCAAAGCTGCCATGCAGGACCGTCAATTCTGGAGAGCCGTCATCAATGCCCGACAGCAAATGTCGACGGAGTGAGTGACTACTCAACAAAATTATATTTCGAAAATCAGCCTTTAACGATAAAGCATGGCCCAGACAAGACACTTGAATTGACCGCGCTGTTTATATCATGAGCAGGTTAACTTTTATGTGGTATGGTATGTATGTAATAGGAGGGTGTTGTTTTGGGCAATTCCATAAAACAAAAAATTGCTATCGTTATTTTACAAAATGAAAATTTCTTTCTCTGATGCATTTTGGTAAAAAAAAAAATCAAATTTCCTCATTTCACACAATAAAAAAAAACCGAAATACAATTAAACATGGCTCCAAAATCAAAATGCACGCAATCTAGTGGAAATAGACTTTTTGGCTTACTAATGGTGGTTTTTATTTTGCCAATTGAGCATCCAAGAGCTTCATTTTGATATTCTTGACTTTTTGAAGGATGAAACACTTTTCCTGTCTGGCAATTGCAAATTTCAATCGTTTAAACTTAAAAATGCAATGAATTTGTTGATCGTGATTTGGTTTAAATTAAAGGTGCAACGAGAGATTTTGAGGCATCCAAATATTGTGTCATAATAGTAATTTCTTATGGATTAGACACTCAATAGACTTCTTACCTTGTATTTGGCTATAGAAATGTCTTAAAGGAGAGAAAAAAGGTGATTTTGATTTGTTCATATTTCAATGCAAAACATAGGCTGAATTTCGTATTTGCTCCTATACAGAATTAGAAATTTCACAATTTTTGTACCAATGAAACATTTCTCAGCTTAATCCTTTCAGATGGGGAAATTTTTTATGGAAAGCTTTACATCAGGGCAAAAATCAGTACTTCCAATTTTTTAGGGACACCTGATATGTGAAATCTCTCGTTGTACCTTTAACAGAGTTAAGTTATTTACATAGGCCCTATATATGTAAATATTTCCGTTTTAAATAGATCAAAGTCCACTGCATGCTGTCTGCCAATATCAACTGCATTTAGCTGTCACAGCTTCGGTTTCACGGGCTTAGTTCAATGAACGATATACATCAGTATGCCTAAAGTATGAGTTATTATACCTAGAATACATTTTGAATGGAGTTGTTGCACCTACCAATGACCTGTGTCTCATAGGAAATGAGATAAGACAGTTGGCCGGCAGTGAGAAGACGCACATATAGACAACATATTTATTTCTGTCTTGCACTCTTTTGCCGTAAATTTGTCTATTTTTCAAGAGGTAAGAGGTAATAAGAAGACTGGTAAATAGTAACTGTATTGTTATGTTGTTTAGTGTCTCTCTTAATACGCAATGACTGCTTACTTCAGAATAACGGGATTACCCAGTTCCAAACCACATGTTCCAGCTGCTTTGCAGAAAACTGTCTACTCCATGGGATCAAAGAGAGAAAGATGCTTGCATAAGGACATTGGTTACGCATATCGGTGAAGTAACTGATTTCTGCGCAGTTACTATTGTCTAATTATAGTACCTTTCAATACTATGGGGTATGTCAAGTGCAAAAGTTGCACATTTGATTGAAAATGAATAAAATGTCTTCACAATTTCTTTTCCTAAATATCAGTGACCAGTAGATGTACATCATGCTGCATTGACTCGAGCAAATAATAGCACTGTTGATATTCAGTAAATCCGCTCGGTTTGCAGAGGATAAAGCACTTTTTATCTGGAAGTACAGAGCCATTGTTATTACCCACACAGTTGAAACAGATTTCAGGTGCTCATCACCAGTGGCGTAAATTTCTTTTTGAAAAAAAAAAAAAAAAAAAAGGGGGGGGGGGGATGGGTTGATGAAAATTTATGAATGAAACGGAGTTTGCCGAAAAGATCCATTACTAGCACATGTGCGCGCAAAGCGCGCTAAAAAAATTGCCATTTAGAAGCTAAAATCGTTAAATGTGATTGTAATTAGAACAAAATGCGCGCGAAGCGCGGAAGTTTACCATTTTTACACTAAAATGGTAAAATATGAGGTTATTTTTGGTCAAAAACGCAAGAACGGGCATCAACATTGGGGGGATGATCGTATTGACCATCCCCTCATCAAACTATTGGGGGGATATATCCCCCCACCCCCACCCCCGGGATTTGCGCCTATGCTCATCACCAGATTAAGATTGAGCTATTTTTTTTTCATGACGCAAAGCGCAAGATACTTGTCCTCTTTCACGAATAAATAAACCTTAGGCTTCTATTGTGCGTTCAATTAACTTTGACTGCTTTGACTGTATATTTCATCATTTTTCCGAAAAGGAAACAAAGATGAACAAAAAATCATGAAAGCAAAGTTGTTGGTAGAACTGTGACCTAAACCCCTTTGTGCCCAAGAACAAAACTTAACTTACAGTAACTTGCCGCGTAACCCCATTTCTATTCAATCTACCGTGTTGTTAGCATAGGTCGCTAGACTCCCTTCTTTTGTATTTTTCTAAATATATGGCGGCAAATTGAATAGAAATGAGGTCCAGCAATAAGTTCTGGATCTAGGTTCTGCACAAAGATGTTAGGTCACAGCTTAGCAAGCAACATATCCACCATGAGTTTTGTTCACATTAGTTTCTTTTTTCAATAAACGATGAAATATACATTCAAAATTAATGAACTCACAGTAGAACATCAAAGTTTATTTTAATCGCGAACGAGGCCAGCTCAATCCAAACTGAGTAGACATTTCATATAGGAGTCCCAAGTACATTATACAAATGAGGTATTGCCATTGATTCCTTCCTGCGCTACTTAACAACATCATACAGAGCATGGCGGAATCAATGGCAATACCTTATTTGCGTACTTGGGCTTCTATGTGAAACGTCTACCCTAAACTGGGCGAGGATAACGAGTTTATAACGCCTGACATCTTTTCAGCTGCTTGTACAATGGCTCTGCAGTTCCAAATAAACAAAGGGGAATCTGAAGTGCTTTGTCCGCTGAATACCAGGTGGATAGCGCCATTATTTACTTGAGTCAATGCAGCATAGTGTATGTCCCTTGATCACTGATATTCCGAAAAGAAATTGAGATGGCATTTTATTCATTTTCATGAAAATGTGCAACCTTTACAATTGCCATACCCAATAAATGGTACTTATAATATTTATTATTATTTATAGTGGGAAAATGGTTTACTTCTGCGAAGTATATGTAATCAAAATGAACAATTTTTCCTTTGATCCCATGGCCAAGTCGTCATTTTTTTCGAACTCAGTTTTGTTTTGCAGCGTATTTAGAATGCTTAGTAATGCCTCTCTATAGGGTCGATTAGGACTGATCATCAGGCTAATTCAAAACTTACGCTTGGGGTTTTCTTTTCTACCTGTTTGTCCAATAAACCTTCAAAACGTTATCGGTAGGTGCTGTACAACCAATCAAGTACAAATTTAGAGAAATTTATATCCTCAGAAAATCTCATGTCCCTTTAATTGTCAACACATTTACAAAGTATAGCTTTCTTATGAAGGTAACTTGCCATTTGGTATAATCTCACTTGGTCTAATGGCCATTTTGGCTAACTGCAATTGGTCTAATACCATTTAGTCTAATAACCATTTAGGCTAATAACCATTTAGTCTAATAGCCATGTAGTGTAATGTTCATCTGGTCTAAATCTCATATCGTCTAATATCCATATCGTCTATAACCGATTTGGTCTAATGCCGATTGGTCTAATACCCATCTGGTCTAATATTCATTTTGTCTAATATCCATTTGGTCTAATACCCAATTGGTCTAATATCCATTTGGTCTAATATCCATCTGGTCTAATACCCATTTGGTCTAATACCCATTAGTCTAATACCCATTTGGTCTAATATCCATTTGGTCTAATATCCATTTGGTCTAATGTCAGTCTGGTCCAAATGGGTATTAGACTAAATAGATATTGAACCAAGGGGACATTAGTCCAAATGGATATTAGACCAAATGGATATTAGACCAAATGGATATTAGACCAATTGGGTATTAGACCAAATGGATATTAGACAAAATGGATATTAGACCAGATGGATATTAGACCAAATGGATATTAGGCCAAATGGGAATTAGACCAAATGGTGTTTGTGGTTATTAGACCAAATGGTAGCCTAGCATTAGACTAGATGGGCATTAGACCAAATGGCTATTAGACATTTTGGTTGATAGATAGATTGGATGTTAGACTTAATGGTTATTAGACAAATTGGTATTAGACAATATGGGTTTAGACCAATTGAAGTTAGACCAAATGGCTATTAGACCAAATGGGATTAGACCAAATGGCAATAAACCCTTATGAATGGCAAGAGGGCGTCCAAGATGCTCCTCCAACCAGATGCTTTTAGAAAATTGTTTCAGGAAACAATAAGATGCATACCAATAAACGGTGCAACTAGTAGGCCTATGTATTTTTGGGATACAACAAATATAACTAATTTCCGACAATTTATTGGTGTCAGAATTAAATAGGCGTTTGGCCCATGCAATCGACAACCCTGTCCGTGTGTTGGGGTGTTTTGTTGTAGGCTAAAGTAGGTGGTTTGTGTACTTTGAGGTGCAATACGCAATGCTAATAGGTGACTTGTAACCGAGCCGCAAAGTCTCATGGGCAAGGCGCATTTTTTTACCCGCGGTCAAGAATATCGCCTATAGGACCCGAAACTTTCAGTCTGCAGACTCTACCCATTCTGGTTTTGCGATTTCTGCAATGCACTTACGTTGCTGATCGTCCTATATTGTTCTAGAGTTAGTAGATGAAATAACCTGTAACCGCTTTGTTAAATTTGAAAGGACCCGAAACAGACAATACAGGTGCCTGCATTTGAATTTTAACATTGCTCACAGAGAGGTTGCGTAATCGCTAGACCCCCATTGAATCATTTTTTTCAAAAGATGTTACAGGTGTGCTGCATGTGTTAAGGATGATTGGGCTCTGTTTTACTTACTCATGTTAAGCATTGTCTTTCTTATACTTTCAGATGGCGTCGAATGTTACCATCGTACCCACTCAGTTGAAGCAACAACGTGTGATTATGTGGTGTGTCCCAAGATCATTATCGACGGCTTATTTACGAGCCATGTCAAACGCAGATCATGCCTTAGTATGGTGTGAACCGTACATGATGGTCAAAAAGTTATCAGATGATCCCGAACCGGGACAAAGTTTTATGGAAATTATGAAAAGCAAAGATAACAGTTTGGCCCCAAAGCACTTCTATTCTTTGACCAACGGAGAAGGAACCACTTACGAGTGGGTGAAACAGAATCTTGAGAAGGAATATTCGGATAAGAAGTTGATCTTTGTAAAAGAGATGGTAGAAGGCATTGACGGACATTATGACATGCTCCCAAACGGATACCGTCATACATTCCTCATCCGACACCCTCTGAAGGTATTTGCATCCTTAAAGAAGTCTCATGTGGATCCGAAAATGTGCCGTTCAAAACGTGTTCGAGAAGGCCCGCTTCAGCAATTGACTCCAGATATTATCCCTGCAGGATTCTTCTTCAAAGAGATGTGTGATCTCATGGAACATTTGGTCAGCATTGACAAGGCGATGCCTGTAGTCTTGGATGCCGATGATGTTTCAGCCAACCCAACATGCATGCTCAAATTGTATTGCCAGAAGTTAGGTATTCCTTTCACAGACGACCTAGTACACTGGAAAAGCGGGGAAGAAATCTTTGACAATTGGATGGCGCCCAAAGAACTGATGTATATTTTCCAGTCAACAGAATATCATAAAAGTTCTGTGGGTGATGAGAGACGTTCAGGCTTTGGACCGTCTACAGACTTGCCATCCCGATCAGAACTACCGAGTGACGTCATTCAAGCGGCTGATGATAGCATGAAGTATTACCTGAAATTATACGAACAGCGACTGGTTCCATAAACTCAGACTCGAATTTTGGTGAGAGTTAAAGAAACAAGGGGTGGTTTCAAAATTCAGCTACCGGTTGTTCGCCGCCGGTTCCCTGGTTCTTTCCGGTTGGAGAGGCGGGTTTCTATTGTTCTAGACAATCAAATACGCTTCGACCACCATGATCCGTCGGTCAACCGGGGATTGAGAGTGAAGCCACCGCTAAGCTATTTTGAAAGTGACATTGAGCTCTATACGAAAAATTATTTTGACGATGATGCCACTACCACCACCACCACCGACGATGATGATAATAATTACTAAGTGCTTGCTTGAAGATGATGTATGACGATTCCGGGTGATGATTATAACTACGACGTTGATGAAGATGGTCTATGAATACAGAGTTGGGAAATGCATTTTGCCAATGCACGAGAAACTAACAATATCCAGACATTAACCTCTTTGGACATGGGATCAAAGGAAAAAATGTTCATTTTGATTACATACTTCGCAGAAGTAAACCATTTTCCCACTATAAATAATAATAAATAGTATAAGTACCATTTATTGGGTATGGCAATTGTAAAGGTTGCACATTTTCATGAAAATGAATAAAATGCCATCTCAATTTCTTTTCGGAATATCAGTGATCAAGGGACATACATGCAACATGCTGCATTGACTCAAGTAAATAGTGGCGCTATCCACCTGGTATTCAGCGGACAAAGCACTTCAGATTCCCCTTTGTTTATTTGGAACTGCAGAGCCAATGTTACTGTTCATGCAGCTGAAAAGATGTCAGGCGTTATAAACTCGTTATCCTCGCCCAGTTTAGGGTAGACGCCCCAAGTACGCAAATGAGGTATTACCATTGATTCCGTCATGCTCTGTATGATGTTGTTAAGTAGCGCATGACGGAATCAATGGCAATACCTCATTTGTATACTTGGGACTCCTATATGAAATGTCTACCCAGTTTGGATTGAGCTGGCCTCGTTCGCGATTAAAATAAACTTTGATGTTCTACTATGAGTTCATTAATTTTGACTGTATATTTCATCGTTTATTGAAAAAAAGAAACTAATGTGAACAAAACTCATGGTGGATATGTTGCTTGCTAAGCTGTGACCTAACATCTTTGTGCAGAACCAAGATCCAGAACTTATTGCTGGACCTCATTTCTATTCAATTTACCACCATGTATTTAGAAAAATACAAAAGAAGGGAGTCTAGCGACCTATGCTAACAACACGGTAGATTGAATAGAAATGGGGTTACGCGGCAAGTTACTGTAAGTTAAGTTTTGTTTCGATCTGCACAAAGATGTTAGGTCACAGTCTGCCAAACAACTTGCTATCATGATTTTTTGTTCATCTTTGTTTCCTTTTCGGAGAAAAAGGACAAGTATCTTGTGCTTTGCGTCATGAAAAAAATAGCTCAATCTTAATCTGGTAGCTTCTGATGATGAGCACCTGAAATCTGTTTCAACTGTATGGATAATAACAATGGCTCTGTACTTCCAGATAAAAAGTAATTTGAAGTGCTTTATCCTCTGCATACCAAGCGGATTTACTGGATATCAACAGTGCTATTATTTGCTCGAGTCAATGCAGCATGATGTACATCTACTGGTCACTGATAATTAGGAAAAGAAATTGTGATGACATTTTATTCATTTTCAATCAAATGTGCAACTTTTGCACTTGACATACCCATAGTATTGAAAGGTATAATTAGACAATAGTAACTGCGCGCGCAGAAATCAGTTACTTCGCCGATATGCTTAACCAAGCATCTTTCTCTCTTTGATCCCATGGAGTATTACACAATTTTGTTTAAACCAATTTTGGTTTGACGAATACTATAAACTTGTAAATATACCAGTAGTTTTCTACCAGTATGTCCATTTCTACCAGTTAGAATCGCTTAAACAAAGGTTGTTGAAACTATACAAGTTTGATTTTAACCACTAATTTGGTTCTAACATTTTTAGCAATTTAGTTTAACCCTAAAAGGCCCGTGGGCCGCCCCCCGCCCTCGACATTTTTTGTCGTATCTCACCTATTTGTTATTTTTTCACGCCGAAACTATTTAAGACCATTTTGAACAAATCGGACCTACGGTTATGACGCGGCGTGTTACGTAATCGCGCACTGCGTGCGAAGAAAAGCTATTTCCCATTGAAATTACACGGAACAGCAGAAATCCAGTTTGTTGTGCTAAGGATACAGTTAGTCAGTTACACTGTTTTATCTTATTTATTTGATTTATTTGTAGTTAGAGCATGTGTGTGCATACTTTGACACATGGCCAAAAAATCCAACTTTTGCTTGAAAAAATGGCGAAAAAAAACCATGAAATTTGCGATTTTTTAAAGATTTTCCATTTTTGCATGACGTCATGTTTACGTCACTGTTACTTCATACAGGTATTTTTGTACGTTTTTTTTCGGTATCAATCACTTGGGAGGTTCATAGCTATCATTGGTCCACACATCAATAGTTCATCAGCCGTTTTCCGAGATACTAGCCCCCCCCCCCCCCCCCCCCCACCCGGCGGTTGAGATGGGGTTCCCCAAAGCCCGGCTCTTTTAGTGGGTTAATCCTGCTTACACAATTTGGTTTAAACCATTTTGGTTTGAGACGATTTGTTTTGATTTTCTAGCAAAAAAACGTAAAATTTCCAGCCAAAATTCAAAATTCAATATTCCAAAACAGGAATAGGAATCATGACTTTTTCAATGACGGATACTATCAAATGCTTTTTCAATAAAGAAATTATCAATTTCTTTTTCAATTGTCTAAACAAGACAAGACGCATCAGGGATATTTAATTCAGTGTATTCGATAACGTCAAAAAGAAGTCTGATATTATTGCAATGATCTACCTTTCAAGAAACAGTTACAGTGTTTATACTTTTTCAGCGAATGGAGATATGGTTTTTGGCAAGTAATTTTAATAATGCACAGACAACAGGCGGCGGATCGGCCTATACTTTGTTTAATACAAGCCAATCTATCGTTGTCATTACCGAATATCAAGTAATACTCAATTTCCTTCGATATAGAGCAGAGGGTCATTAAGCAAAAGATAATTTACAAAAGCATATCACTTATATCATTCCAAAACGCGATATAAAACTCAACAAACAGGAAGACCGTCAAGACCTGAGGACTTGTTATTCATAGAGGGACCAATTAGATAAAATTTATTTTTGAAAGGGGCCTAAGCAAAAAAAAAACTTAATAGTATTATCATCAGAACAGCTTAGTAATTAATGTACCAAGAGAATCTCAAAAAATCCATCATTAATTCAAACGAGTCCCCATTAGGGAGTCGATCGTTTATTTATGGCATGGGGGGATGGGCACTTTTGGGGGGAACTCTTAAAAAGAAAAACACGCTGGCTTTATGGGGGAACCTGAAATTTTCATCAAGAAGTAAAAGGGGGTAACCTTATTTTTTTTTCGAAGAAATGGGGAGAAAGGACCAATCGAGGCCTACATGACCTCAGTCTATGTGTATGCCGTACACATCGACTGAGGTCAGTAAGTATTCAACCAAAAAATCACACAACCCAACTACAAAGTCAGTCACTTGTATATACCTCAGTCACAACCTTGTTCAATAGCAAATATTACTACACCACAACGATTTTAAGCAACAATTAGATTTCGAGTGTTTATATATTAGTAATCTTTCCCCTGAGGTGGACAGCGCAACGGTACAATATATAATTGTATATGTTAAATATACAGTTCTGATGCTATCATCCCGCTAGGAAGCGAAGCAGACCTTTCGAACCTAACCTTATAGATGAGACAAATCCTATCGCTCTTCTACCGATCCTGCTTGATATCTCAGTCGTTAGAGCGTCGTGCATGTAATCCGAAGGGTCGCCGGTTCGAATCCGCCAAGCGCACTGGTTTTTTTTTCAAAAGCCCTATCGTGCCTGCCCATCTCCAGGGCCGATTAATATATATATACATCCTTGTCTACCTGGAAACTAAGTAGTTTTAAATATATTTCAGTGTGGTAATTAATTTATGTAGGAATAACAGGATTGTTTTTATTTGTTAAAGTTGTTCCCTTACAATTCCTTTCATCCTTCGTCAACTGGCAGACGGCATAGTGCCGAAGTGAGAAAAATGAAAACAAAAACAACAAACCATAGGGGTGATTTGTTTTGTAGTGTTCAATTTGTTGAAATTTTTGTTATCCTTGAGATGTTTTATACTGGCCACATGTTTTCAGATTTGTGGTGAAATAATTGAATGAAGGTGTTTTTAACCATTTAATAATATGTCACATAGAAAACAAAAGCAGTTCCTCAACTTTACAATTACAGCCATTTTCTCAATAATTAGTTCTGAGAAATTTGGTGTAAAATACAACTATATATACTATTCTGACATGGAACATGCGATTGAGTTGGCACAAACAACATTTTTAAAAGATATATTTATAATTTAGTCCCATTGAATGCCAAAATTGTAATCAGCTCCATATTCAAAGGACTGTCTAATGGCTTCAAAATTCTAACAGAATAATACATGCAATTGCATGGTTAAATATTTTTCATTTGCTATATGCTTATTACAATGTCACATCAGTAACAATGAAATCTTTAAACATGAACTTCATGATAACAATAAGTGATCTTTCTATTTCTAAACTTGTATTTTTCAATATTTGTTGATTTCAGACTTCCTGTTGACATGAAGTCATTGTGAATCTCGGAACACTTTGTGTTAAAATGGGTACCACTGTACTTTTGCTGATGATACAATCAATGGTTTGTAAAGGGAATTGAGGATGTACTCTGTATCAAAAAAATAACATTGAACATTTTGTGATCATATTATCTAGTTTCTCTATGGGTACAATAAGTTTTATGACCGTTTTAAAGACCACTCTGCCAAATTACAACTTTGCTTGTTCTTCAAATTGGTGGTCTGAAAAGCAGGGAAATATTCATTTTTCTAATATTGTAAAACAATGTTGGTTACCACTTTTGTTTCATGCACCTTGTAATTTTATACGCATTGAGATGATGCTGTTCATTATGCACCATTGAAAACAATGCTGAAGTAGCCCACTGTTTCCCTACTACTTTGAATTTATGTGGGAACAATCGGCCTATTTTATTTGGCACTTTGAGCAATGCTTTACTTACTCCTACTTAAATGGAAAGATTGAGGTTAGGGAAAAGTCAAATAAATATTGAAAAATCAGTCTTAAAGATCGAAAATTCAAACCAAATTCCCATTGAATTTTCAATCAAATTTTAGACTTTTCCCAACTCAATCTTTTATATTGATTTTTCAATCTTGTTTTTAAAGAGTAACATGTGTGAACATCAAACCAAAGAAATAGTGAAATGTCAAAAATAGGTCGTTTTCCAATGCTTTATCTCATTTTAAACAGAAATTTGGGTTCAGTTTTTTAATTTAATGACACTACTCTACATGTAAGTAGCAAATCTGCTATCAGAAATTTTCAAACAGAAAACCTGTTTGTATAACTCCAAATACAATACAGTACAAGGTATAAAGCACTCTGACTCCAGTGTATCAGGGTTATTAGGTGAGTACAGGCATTTATATGTGAGATATGAATGACTATAAATGTTCATTGAAACATGACAAATGCATTAAACTTCGTCTTACCACTTTTTTTTGTACACGTTTGACATAGGGGGTGGTACCACCCCCAGGAATTTGTTATAAGCCACGCGATCTTATGGTTTTGAATCAATGGATAGAAGGTCCTCATTTTCCATTAATACGTACTAGTACGGCGTCACAATGACGTAATAAAGTCCGCGAGTCAGCAAAAATTGGCATTTTTCCACACAAAAAAAGAGGTGGTATTATCTGATTTTCATGTGGTTATTCCGCTTACTGATGGCAAATGGCTAGTTTTACATAAACATGCGTTTAGAGCCATACTGCGCATATTTTCAAAAATGTAACCCTAAATTTTCCTTGAGTGGCAACCACCCCCCCCCCCACACCTTCGACTTTGAAGGCACACCCTAACCCCAGTTGAAGGGGCTACATCAAATTTGTTTTGCTAAACTACCGGAACGGATGAGAAAATGATTATACCTGGAAGCTTTTTACGAAAGCTTTGGCATTTTAGCCACCGGGGTAAAGTCATAAAAGGGGTGGTAAACCACTCCCCTGGTAACAGAGGGGTGAAAGTTTTAAGGAATATTGCCACAAAAAAGTTAAGAATTGTTCATTTTTACTTAAAGGTCATTGACCCATTTCCTTTCATCATAGTGTCTTGTACAACCTGGGTCTTGATGAATATGCATATTGCATCAGGTACCACATGATACAGTGATTCGAAAACTAGGAGGGGGGGGGGAACCTTGAAATATTTTGTAAGTTATAAGGTGGAACCGGAAATAAGTGTGGAAAATGAATGGGGAATCCGAAAAAATAGGTAAAAAAACATTGAAAACAAATGCCCCAACTCCCCCCTGCCGTAAAAAACGATCGCTCCCTATACTTTAAATATTAAAAAGCCTTTCCTAGTAGTTTTTAATTTCCTTACAAGATTGATTTTAATCAGTAACAAAGCTAATTTGAAGGGCCTCCAAAATAACATCTTAGCTATAGGAATAGAAAGAACAAGGGGGCATTTAAAAAGACCAAACGGAAAAAACATTATAAACATACCCAAATGAGAGACGTGGACAAACATGTGAAAGAAACAAGAATGTATATCTAAAATTTACATTTTAGAAATAGGAATGATTGGCGTAATTAAAAAGCATACATTTATTATCAAAAGAAGGGGACCGACGAAACAATACCAGCATAAAGGATCCAATGACTGATGATGGTTGTATATTCTAACCTTGAATACAAACAGTGCCAAAAAATCCCGATCGCAGGCAAAAATGTCCCACTGCACTCGCAGGGGCAAACGGGTGGACGAGGCTGATTTAGGCATAGCATGAATCCCGTCTTTTTTTCCCTTAGGTTTTTCCTTAAATAGTAATGCAGCGGGAAAGAAATAAGTGTACATTTGTGTATTTTTTTAATTTGTCAAGGCTTTTTGGTACAAAGTTCCTTACATTTCCCAGAGGTTTGGACCCAAATTCTTGATTCGGCACCCTTCAAGCTAATGAACAACCATCTTCAACCTTCTTCCCCAAACCACTAGAATGGGATTCTGATCTATAACCCTACATAGCGGGACAATCCCCCACAAAAGCATACAACATCAACCTCATTAAAAACCCACCCCACCAACCCCCTCGCCCCGATCAAGTCGGATGGCACCCATGCAACCACATCATATACAAAAATTTCTGTTAAACTTGTAAGGCCAAATGACACACACACTCACTGGTCTTCACCATTCACCCGCATGAAGCCAAACATAGCAAGGCCTATACACCAATCTTTTCGTGCCACACCACACACAACACACACACACACACACACCACCCCACACACCACACACACCCCCCACGTACACCACACCACACAGAAACACCACACACCCTCACACACACACACCATCCGTACAAGCGTGTACATTTTGTGGAATACCCCCCCCGTTTTTTTGTTTTTTTGTGTACTAAATCGGTACATACATTCATTGTGGGGGTATTTGTAGGTATATTCATCCCTGTGGGATTCTTTGTGTAGAGGTTTTACCCCCTCACAGCAATATACAACATCCATGTGTAACGCTGTGGGCACCCATAGCTTAACCTATACCTACCCCCCCTAGAGGCCAAAAAAACAATGCATTTGGCAGATATTCAGTGTGGGCGTCTTCCCACTAATGACAAAACGCGCCCACAATGTAGCTTTGTACCTATATTACTCCCAATGTACCTCTTGTAAGAACACACACACACACTCACACACATACACACACAACACAACACACACACCCTCACACACATCCACACACACACACACACTACATATTGGCGTTGAGTAATAAAAAAATCGTCATCTACTACTTCCAATTTGCCTTTGGATCCTTTTTCCTCAATTTCTTGGCTTCAACAATCTCAGGTAATACCTTGGATTGAAGAGCTTGGAAGGTCTAATTGTATATTGTGCGAGTCTTCAAAAGTGCATGGTTATCCAAGATGCCACGGAGAGATAAATTACATTTAGATTTCAAAAGATCCGCTGAATTAATCACGTTGCAATGGTGAAGAGTTCGCCATGTCCAATGAAAATCTTTCATGGTCAACATCTTTCAATTGCTGTTTTCAGAAGTGGTGGTGTTCTTGAGTTCAACTGACACTGATGTCCATCAAACAGTCTAACATTCTGACTCAGAGATTTCCGAATATATATTTTTTTTTTTGTGTGTAATGAAAAATAGTCAACCAGACCTAAAGATCTCCACCTAAAATGCTCAATTAATTTCCAAGTTAGAGATGAATAGGTTTTTTCGCTTTTTCCACGCAGTACACATTCATGTACAGTAATAAAAGTCATATGTACCGTGTATAAACAAATTTCCGGATCCGGATTTTTAAACAAGTTGTGATTTTCTATATGAAGGCCTCGATTTGAGCTTCGTTTTCACACAGTGATTATTTAATATGGACAAGCATTAATGTAATATGCAAAAAACACAATTGTTCGAAATTGAGGACGGACCCTCCCCGAGACATCTCTGAGTCAGCCTTAAACAGATTTTTAGGCGCGAGCAATGACTAAATCTAAATATGAACTAGGCATGTGTTTGTTCTTGGTGTGTGTGTGTGTGTTAAGTACCTTTGGACTAGTTTTAAAAAAAAATATAATAAAATAATCTTTATTTAATTAACTTACTTAAGGGCACTAGTTGAAAAGGGGTGTTCATTTTCTGACTTTTGGCCTTTCATCCAGGCTCGTAGCCCGATATGTTTTTTTCTGATACTGGATATGATAAGAAAATGAAATATGATAACAATGTCGCCATAATATATTCCTGGAGGGGAACACCAGAGGTAATTGTCGATGATGAGGAAATTGTAATTAACGATAGTGGGCCCTGCTGAAGGCCCACCTGTTAAAACTTTGTGTTCGGAATCGGAACCACATCTCTAAGTTTATGCATCAATAGTGATGCTCCATCCCTTGTCGAATACCAACACTTTGAACCAGTTTCGTTTGATCACTTCAGCCTATCATGGTTTCACAATTTCTAGTAACTTTAGTTTGACCACCGATCACATTTGGTTGGGGATTCATTTTAACCACATTTAGTATACCGAATCTACTTTGTTTCCTTGAATTTTCACCGTTGTTGGTATGATTTTCACTACTTTTATAGGCTACAGTTGATTGCGTTGATTTTTCCACTGCGATGTTACTACTTCTTACTTTCTATTTTTTATAACCAACGAATTGGGTTAAAATCAATTTTGTTTCAGCTTGGCTGAACAAGTTTTTGTTACAAGTTTGCAACAAGTTTGTTTCCCGGTTTGTCTACAGCTGAGTGTCAATCTTGGGCCTGCTCTTCGCGTTCCCCTGCAATGGCTCATCCCATGCAGATGATTAACATTTCTGACACTAAATTCTTTTGAGTTTGATGTTGTTTTGAGTTTTGTTGTCTAAGTTTGTTTGAACTTTTGCGTATTTGGATAGTTGGTTTTTATTTACATTTATAAATTTAGTTTGATCTGGAGTTTGCTCACACTAACGTTTTCGCATAAATGCTTGATACGCTTGCATGCCATTGGACAATTTGCCACTTTTTGGATGATGTTGAAATGACGCGTCCGGCGGTGCACCGAGCATATTTACTAACTAGAGTGGCGACTAGCCTGTTTCGAATGAAGCCTTGCGTAGTTTGTGTACGCACCTGCGCGGAGCAGGGTATTTCCCGGCATCCTCGAGCGATTTGGGGAAATTTTGGGGTATGCGTGACAGCGGGGCGATTTCCGCGACCAAATGCAGCCGTAATAGTACGCGGACAGTTATTCTGCGTGATTTTGATGTTCTCGCATTTTGTTACTTATTTTCATGCAAACAGTTTGCTTTTATGTTTCGCTGACCTCGAACTCGACATATAATAAATAAACAAGAAATTGCAATTTAATTCTTTTTTTCTTTCCTTTCAGCGTTCGCTCAAGGCATTCGTTTTCGTGGTTTTCTTTCTTTTAGTGTTTCTTCCTTCTTTTAGCTTCCTTGCTTTCTCGTTAGTTGTTCCTTTCTTTTTCTTCCTTAGTTTTTAAAATTTTCTTTTCTTTCATTTAATTTTATTTATTTCTTTTTATTTAGTTTTCTTTCTTTTTTTTTTTTTTTCTTCTTTG
>JAMKCH010003056.1:0-36919 GCA_023653785.1 Ophioderma brevispina
GGTCAGTGGAGTGGATTATCTCAACTTCATAAAACCCTTTTAATGGATTTGTTATGCTAGAATTAGTAGGAATGTACATCTTGTTTGTCTTTTGGCCGCCCCGATACCGTAATAAAGAATTTTGTAACTTTCCAACATGGCGGATGGCGGCATTTGATTTAAGTCAAGAATGAATCTCAACTTCATAAACCCATTTTAATGGATTTGTTTATTCTAGAATTATTAGGAAATGACATCTTGTTTGTCCTTTTGGCCCATCCGGTACCAGAGATCCCGTTTTGTACGTTCCAACTGGCTGATGCCGGCCATATTGGATTTTAGAGGTCAGGATAATATCTCAACTTCATAAAACCGCATTTAAAGGATTTTTTGATGCAAGAATGATAGTAGGACATGAACATCTGTTTGCCCTTCTAGCTCATTTATTGCCAGAGATATGAGGATTTATGTTTTCCAAAATGGCGATGGCGGCCATTTTGTTATGTCTAGTTTGAAACACTTCTGGGGACTTTGATTTTATGCACTTTTGATATATTGTTCAGCTGACCTTAAACTCCCAGAACATGCTAAAAAACCTTCTGTTGCTCAATTTTTTGGGTCATGTGCTATCTTTACTCTACTAAATGTATAGTTTTCCATACTTTTTCCGGGATCTGGTTATGGACAGGATGTATACAATATGTAATGATCATGAGGGATCTTGTGGAATCTATTGGCCCCCGGGGTGAACTGGGGGGCGTGGGGTACTATTTTCCCCGAACCGAAGGTCGAGGGAAAATCGTACCAGCCACGCCCTTCAGTTCATCGAGGTGGACCAAAGATTCCACAAAGATCCCGATTAAGATCATTAAATATTTGTTTATATCTTTATAATAATTTTTGTTCATTGATTGGTTTACAAGTGAACCTGAGCCCGAGGCGCTACTTAACAAAAAATAGGCCTTGCCTGTACTGGTGTACTCTCTTAGGCTATACTATGGCTAGCTAGGCTAGGCAGAGCTTGAGCTTTGTGCCTTTTAGACAGAGGAAGTCCGCCCCGCTACGGATACAACACCTTTTTTGCGGTAAATAAATGACGCTGAAGTCCGTACCGAATTTACTCCCGAATTTCGGCATTAGCCACCTTTCTGATTGCGTTTTGCGATCAGCGTTGGCCATTCCATGGCATTAAATAAAAAATCGCCGCGGGAATCACCCGTGTTAATAATCTACACACTCGCAAACACTGAAGAACATACTAGTTTCGTTGTATTATCACTATCCGGTGCAGAAGGTTTCGCCACCTATGTGTTATTGCAACTGGGCTCAGCCATGTTGTTGCGACGAAACTAGCCTCAACCATACGTCCAAGTTTCCTTTTAGACCCATAACTCAACGAACGTACGCATCTTTGAGAAATACAAGTAAGAGTCTGGTGCACTCTCATGCAAAACGTCAACAGTCGTATTGACCAAAGCGAAAGAACCGATAAAGAACTGATAACACGGGTATCGAGCTCGATAAAATAGGCGCCTATTCCCTCTGACGTCAGCGGGAAATAGGCGTCTATTTCCCTGTGATCTCTTTTCGCTCTCTTTCTCGTAAATAGTCAAACTATTGTGGTCATGTGACGCCCCTTATAACCAAATCAATGAACATGAGTGTATTCATGAGGGATATAAGAAAATAGAGTAGACGTAAATTATGCTATTGTCTTTGTTAATACAGGTGTCAACCAGAAATTTACCGATATTAACAACAAAAGTATACTATCTACAGTTGTTTTTGTCACATAGAGTCAAAAAAATTAGTTTACACTATGTCTGAAGCTTTGTTACCATGGTAACAAGGTTATTTTATGACACCGCCATCGTTTCTAATGGACCTTGATTAATTTACCCTATCGATCTTAAACCGAGTATCGTACATATCACACTATACGTTTTTTGAATCTCGTACTTGATGAACATTGAGATAGTAAGGTTCTTAAAAATATTTTGAAACTTTCACCCCTGTAGTAGAAAGACAATGTGATATTTGAACCTTTCCCAGATTTTCTAAATTCCTAAACCACACACAAGATGGCACGAACTTTTTTCAAGTATTATTAAATCATTTGAATTTTTCCCCATGTATAAACTTTGACCTTTGTTTTAAAGATGTTGCCCCACCTCATACTTCTACATTTTAATATTTTATTCTCTAATACATAATGATCGTAATGAGGTAAAATCATTTCTGTTGCTATGTTGCCCATGTCAATTTTATTAGACTATGCCGTCAAGATCGTTTGCTTTATAGGCCTACTCCGTGGCTTATCATATTTTTGTTAAATTGAAATTGGTTTTCTGTACATTTGAAAAGATATCACAGTCGTATTCATGTATTATACTAGATTCTTTCAAACATTTGAGGATTGCATATTTTTCTGATGGCGGAGGGTATTAATAGAGTAACGAAAAAATGCACATACCCGCCCAAAAATGAATCAATCCACCGTGTCGCGCAAACGTTTTAAGCACACCGCGTACTCTTATTAACATACGCACCATTCCTTAAATGTGTCCTCTGCTCGTTAAACAAGCAGCGCGGTAATCACAATACATGACATTTTTATCAGCCCTATTATGCCTAATTATAAAGTTCAAAACACGATATGGGATTATTTAAAGTTTCGCAAGTTCTCTGAGATGTCGCCAATATTGCAGACCGATACGTTACCATAATTCGAATTGATACAAAATTGCCAAAAATAACGGTAGAAGAGTGTTCCAATATGTGATAAATCGAACAGATGTTAATGTTATATTATACATGTTCGGCATAAAATCTGGTTTTGAAGTAGCAATTTCCAGGCCTAGTAATGAAAGAAACCCCTCATGTTACGTTCATACCGCGCCAGATACGTTACCCACCTTCCGCTGTGGTCTTGCTAAACGCCGTGATACATGTAGCATGGGACTGTAGTGAAAGAGTGTGCGCTTCCGGATAAAATTGTGAATTTTTGCACACAAGTACTTTAGGCATTGATAATCCATAAAATTAATGGAAGCACTTGCCACCCCCCCTTAATGACCCCCAGCTTGGGTTTCAAGGTTATACAGGGGTAAAAAATTTAACATGTTCCGAATGTGTTAAAAGGCACACCATGGTGTTTGTCTGGTTACAAGGATTCCAAAAAGGTATAGTTTACACTATCTATGGCTTATAGTTCCGGAGTTACGGGGTAAAAAACTGTAAAAATGGTGAAGACAGTTTTGGTGTAAACATGGGTCAAAAGTAAAAAGTTGCTTTGGTTCTGTTAATATGTGGTGCAAATTGTTTCCCTAGCTTAAAGGATTTAAATAAGGAATATTTTGCCTTATTTGTTATGCTTAGTTTCCACGTTATCCAACAAAATAGGTCACAGGTCAATAGAATCCAATAGCTGCCAATAGCTGTTGACTTTATTCGCCATTTTGGTTAATAACCAGACACGTAAGATAGTCAAAACTATTCCTATATTTCATTCTATGAGCTAAAGCAACAATTTGAACCATAATTTACAAAAATTGGAGCAACTTCTAATTTTTGATCCCTGTACAAGCAGTTTTTACCCCATAATTCCTAAACTATAAGTCAAATGTAGTATAAACTATATACTTCTTTGGAATCCTTGTAACCAGACAGACATCATAGTGTGCTTTTCAACACAATTGGAACATTTTAAAAATTTTACCCATGTGTAACCTTGAAATCCAAGCTGGGGCCATGGAAGGGGTGTGGCAAGTGCTTCCATCAATTTTTTTGATTATCAATTTATAAAGTACTTGTGTACCAAAAATCACAATTTTATCCAGATTTGCACACTCACATAAGATCTGTGCACTACAGTCCTCCACTAATGAAGCCGAATACCGCACCATGCTTTAGTATGATAGTAATACCTGATAAGGTACAGAAAGCGTGTACTTTTATCAAGAACGACACTATTAAAAAAGGCCGGCCAGGTACGTTACACCAATTGAAGGCTCTTCGTTACACCAGATACGTTACTTAAGTGTTAACGTTCGGCAATCATACTAAAAAATCGGATATTATTTAAGATGATTTTCAGGAATTCCTTAATGTTGATATTTGGTCATTTTGGAGACCAAACTTGAACACTTTATCGGAGAATGGCCCATATAATATGTATCCCCCTGGTGTAAAACACTGATTTAAGTGTTGCGCGCGGACTTCTTGACACAAAATACCGATATTTACTGTTGAACGACACATCGCCTCCAATACAAACACGCTTATTTACAATAATAACACATGTTTCCTCTAAGCTACCGTGTGCATTATTAAAAGAATGGTGCGTTGGTTTCCCAAAAAATAATTACAGTAAACAATTGAAAGCCCTTTTACAAAATACGTATCTTTAAGTATTTTTTTTCCAGTTACTAAACCTCTCGGTATTTATTAAAGATGAGATGCTGCATCTTTAGCTTAACACCTCTAATTTAATTACACACAGTAGTCTATGGAAAACTGACAACTTTGAGCACGTTTCTTTCGTATTTATAACTTTTAAAAAGGAAATACAACGATATCACGCCAAAATACAGGCTAAATTCACCAAAGGACCAAATTTTCAACATACTGGTGGCCAGAATTGTTTAAGTTATGAATCGTAAATCGCTGAGTACATCTAAACGCCCGCCACGAAATGCTCTATAGTCGGTAGGGCTCATGGTGGGCCAATCGATGGAGATGAAATTGATGAGCGTAGAGTGAATTGCCTCAAGTTTGGTGTCCAAATATCATTTAAGAAAACATACCAGTCTAACAATCAATCATGAAATTACATTTTTTTCAGATGTCATGCATGAAAGTAGTCCACCCAAGATTTTTTTATCATCACGGCAGAAATAATGTTAGTGATGTATAGCCCATATATTCATGACGAATTTTAAATAAAAATACTGAGATTTTTAGCAAAATTAATATTAAATTTTATCTTTTCAAAGTTATTAAAAATATGTAGTCAATATCACATACGATAATGTGACGACAAATGACAGTGTAACTCTTTCTAATACAATATTTATCAGTTTGTACCAGTTGAGAAATATAACAGACGCCACATGCCACCTACCTGACCTAGTTGTGGTTTTGGAGCTTAGAATTTGACACAGACACATTATTTTCAGAAGCTCAATACTGCTTTTATATTCAGTACAATAACCATTTTTAAATTGATTTATTTATTCAATCAGTGTTTGAAATGCTTCACCCCAGACCAGCGACTTAATGTATTTGATGATAGAGCCGAATATAAGGACTACGAAGTAGTCTTATAGTAACTTAGGGGAAAAAGGGGTTAAGTATGTTTGTCCATACATTATCTACAGTAATGCATTCAATGTGATGCATTTTATTATGCACTCTAAGAAAAAATAGGGCTTTAGAACCATTTTTGTCCTCTATATGGAAACTTCAAGAATGGAACCATCAAAAATGGTTCTTAAAAATCTGAGAACCCAAAAAGGTTCCTAACAGAACCATAAAAGGTGCTATACAGCAGTTATAGAACTATTTTTGTTCGTTGAAGAACCTTACAGGGTTCCATATAGAGGACAAGTATAGAACTTCTTTCGCACTTTTTTTCTTCGAGTGTGGGGATATTTGTGAAAATATAATTAGAGATTTAGAAAAATAATTAGAGGTTAATGGCTGAATATTTTTAGCCTCGAGTGCATTGACAAAAAATCAATGCACGCGCGCTCAGTTTGACGACAAATAATGCGGGACGCGTGCCATTATGAGTCCGGCCAAACTGACGCAAGTGCATTGATTTTTGCCAATGCACGAGAAACTAAAAATATACAAACATTAACCTAATTCATAAACGTTATTACAGCACACATTTTTACAATAAAAATTCAAAATAGGCATATGTCATGAAATCCAATGCAGTAATGTTTCTAACGAAAAAAATGCACACACCCGCGGCCTTAAAATGAATCAATCCAACGTCGAGCGTAATTAAGTTCTAAGCAATTTACAATTCCGTCTATTGTAAGTACATTCTTTTGATACAAAAGCTAACTAGAATGTGCAATAAATACAAAAAGAAAAAAGTTTTGTGACAAAAGAATACACAAACGTTTTCCAATATAAAGTAGTAACCTTCAATAGTACAAAAAATCCAATTCCATACCGTGTTTTTTTTTATCTCTATTTTTCTAATTTCAAAAATACAACATGAGAAATCCCCCACGTAATCCTAAAAGAGGTTTTTAACCATTATCCCACTAAAGGAAGGTACGATGAAGGCATCAATTATATAAAATAGATTTTTTGGTCGCAGATTAATCAACAATTTACGAATATTACAGCCATTGACATTCCTGATGTTACTCAGCGTAGTACCACCGAACCAACAGAGATAGGTACGTGTTTTCTGCTATGTCACATATTTATCACTATACAACCATTTGTCGACCTCGAAAAAGCGATACCAACCTATGACTTAAGGGTTGTATGTTGTCGACATAGTAATAAACAACCACAAGCATTCCATAATTCTCCTTTCCTAAAAAAAAAATTGGTACAATTTGAGACGGAAAATTTGTCGACTTGACTCTTTAACTCCTTAAACCAATTTTAGCTTGCTCTAGGATGCAACATTTTTGTCGACTTAGCTTAGTTTACCGACGTGTCAGCACAGTTGTATGAATATAGTTTGTTAACTCCTATTGGCAACCACATAGTTTCAGCACAGGAGCCTTATCGACTGAGCACACACGGAGCGTATCTCTTCTTGAGCCCAATAATTGCGACAGAGAGTCCTATCGGAATGGCAACACTACGTTGTCTCAGAGGAGGAACTTTGATGGCCAGATAAAAAATAGGCTGACTCGTCCTACATCTGGAACTGTCCCTTAGAACAGAGTAATGTGGAATCTCACTATCAAAGACAAATAATACAATACAGGCTCGTTCACTTTCGAATAAATGATTACATGAATTTAAAAACAAACAAAGAAAAAATATGATACAAAATGCTATTAATATTAAAATATTTATATAGCCTTTGAAGTTAGCAAATACGACGTACAAACTACAAAAGTACATAAATTAGTTCGAGTCATAATACATTGCGATTACTCATAACATACACAAACAGGTATAAATTAAAGCAAGACTTATATACCAAAGGATCACAAGCAAATTGCAAAATTGAAAATAGTCACATGTATAAAAGTTATATAATAGAAAGGCACATCAATGGTTTTGCTAAATTAGAGATCGAAATCAAATCAGATAAGACCGAAGTACTTCGAGTAACTAATAGGATGAATCTAGGGTGGTGATCTTGTAGTCAATCCCGTCCTACGGACGCATCTCACAACACGTAAGTAAATGGCGATTCAGCTTTTAACACTGCTGTTTGTTCTCTTTGTAATCAATTGTTCATTTTGAAAAAAATACCTCAAACCTCATGAAAATTCTGCAGGATTATCCTTCACTTTAAGGCTATACTCCTGCAAATTCCAAATCTTTTTAACGCTTTCGGGGTTGAGTCTTATATTGCCCTTTAAGACAAAAATACATAAAAGATGAAAAACCTACATACCATTGGCTACCAAAGCATGTAACTTTAGCATTACATGTTACTCCTTTAAGAAAGTTCATTTCTCTTAAGCAATATTGGCACATTTTTTTAAAGCGGCCCCCAATTTGTCAAAATTATATTTTTGCCAGTTACGTTGGTACTTGTCTATGAAACTAAGCCTGCGAACGAGAATGCTAAAAATTCGTTATTTTATCACAAACTAACAAAGCGATTTTGTAATTAGAATTGGGATCCAGGATTGGACTTAACGGACGACTGCTGGCAGAGCTTGAAAGTACGTTTATATTCCGTCCATGATGAAATAGTTCCACCCGTCGAGAAAATAACCTCTAACTTAACCTGCCCGAACTATTAAATACCAACTAATGGAATGAGCGTAAACACGTAAAGGCCTCTATTTCCCGGCTAGTTCACAGTGGAAGGCCGTGTTTTCCAGCAGCATTTGAATTATTATCGGGGATCCCGATAATAATTATTCTAGTACAAAAATTCCTTCGTTTGTGACACATAGACATTTTTCGAGCTTCATTCACAGGTAAGTTTACTAACCATTGTTACCAATGCAACCCGTGTACTTTGTTGAAAAATTGGGGCGCCCTTCAAAACAATGGTGTCTAATGATTGCTTTAAAGTAGTCTGCTGTCGAATTTCAGTGGGAAAGTTTCCCGAAACATTTGGACCAAGACAAGAAGACGCACTTTCATGGGTTCAAACCAACTGCCCGTTTAAGTGGTGGGTACCTATAGGCGCATGTTATCTTTGATAATTAGACCTAGACCTGTCGACCAGGTAAAACATCCTGAAGGTGAGTAGGTTCAACTTCAAATGAAACTCTTGAAGAAAGTTGGTCACATGGCATTAGGGTCTCAGGATGTCAACCACAGTTACCTCTGTACAAGCGAAACGATAGTGCGAGTATTGAGGCATAATAAGTCATAAATAAAGCACGTCAGGGAGATTTTGAAGCCTTGGGTGACTGATAGCGCCTAACAGAGAATTGTCATAATCAAGCCGGAAAGATTAGGATCTTCTACTGGCAATGGTCCACAATACTATTTATAATACAAACAAACATACATCAAAACAGAAGTAAATACATAAAGCAAAATGTTTTTAAGGCTTTTTTCAAAATCTACATCAGAGTTTGTTGTTTACATTACTGGAAATTTTTCTATTAACTGGAAAGCTGGTCTCTTCTTCGGAAGCAACCACTACCACTTTCAGCTTGCACGACATGAAATAGTTATTGACGATCCTAAAGAATTCAATTTGGAAACATAAAACTATTTGTAGAAATAGAGCTTGTTGATGAAAGCAATTTAAAGTTAATCCGTCGAACACCATTTAGCCACTAAGAGGGGGATGGAATAAAGGGGGCTGGTTTTTTGTTCGGAATTTGTTGGATATGCTTTCACGATTTGCTTCATCCCAATTGACAGGAGAAAAGTTTTCAAGCTTTTGAAACTCATTGTCATTACGTCATTTCACAAAATTGATACCGAAATCACAGGTGGAAAACGATCATTATCGACATTTGATAATATCAGTAGATTCATCACGGACGATCATTGAGCACAATCAATTTGGACGCTTTCTCGATAAGTTGCCAAATGATGGGGAGCATTGCCCAGTGGGTTAAGGTCTTTGACTCAGGTGTTAATTGCAGATTGGCAGATGGCCACGATCCGGGTTCAATTCCACAGTAAATTCAACTGATGATATGTGGACAATGACCTTGTTTAACAGCAGTTTCGATCGATCATGGTAAAGACACCTGGCTGTCGGAGGACAATTGGCCTTGTTAAGTAACCACCATCATTGCGCTACAATCCCCCCTTGGCGTCCTGTTCGTGAGTGTCATCACCTTGAAAAACAGCTGTTATTTCCAATGATAGTCTCAACATTATCACTGATTCATCGTAAGTGTAAGTCTTTAAGCCCACCCCAATGAAGGTTATTTATGAAGGCGCCCACATTGCCTTCATCCCTCATATCGTCAATCTACTTTAAAGCATTGTTTTGGCTTGAATGTATTATTAAACAGGTACAAAATTAACTTATTGCAAGCTAATAACATGCATACACATCAAGAAAGCATGATAATCGAGTGATAGTCAACTCCTCGTATTATAGACCAGTACCGCTTAGTTTTGATACCACCTATCATTGTTACGGGGTTACGACTACAGGTTTTTGGTGTTGAATGCACCTTTCAGCAAAACTACAAGAGTAGCACTGATAAAAGAAAAACAACTTCATGAGGCAGGACATAAATCTCCTAACACAATTTTTGGTTCTGCTCTTTTGTCCTCGGGAGGTAACAACAATGTTGTTGTTATTCCGTGTTTTGCCTTACGACCGATGATGCGGTGCCTTTGATGCTTCAAGTGTAATTTTAAGAAATATTAGTGATAATAAAAAAGTCCAAATGTATTTGTGCACACAAGAGGTATTGGATTATTACCTTGATACATTTCATATCACTCAAAATAACACTAATCAACTACGAATTGTTAATACTCAGCACAAATCCGAGGTATGTTTTAATGAATTTCAAATCCATTTTAGTTTTCATCAAATATAATATTTTCTTTCTCAGTTTCTAAAATATATTTTTATTTTTTATTAATTTGTATTTATTTTTTATAAAAATCCAATGGGGTTCCACACAGGAAAGAAGTGGTTGAAAGCAAGCATTTGTGGTTATGAACCTCTGGCAATATGTTACCATGGCTTGAATTTAGCCAGTTGATGGGAATGGTATCATATGCTACTGAATGGCCGTAGACCGTACTGCCAGCAATGTGCCAGTGTAAAATTGTACATAAAGTTTGTGGCTTTTGGGAGGGCCAACTTCACAACTATACATGCTTGTCACAGCTAGGTTTGAAACGATTGGGTGTTTAATCCATAGCGTCCCTTATCCACCCGTTGTTTGTCCGATATCATAATCTAACTACGGACATAAAGACGCCTTGTGATCAGCCATTATGGAGGATATTAACTGATTCTGATATCTGGTAATATACAGTCGGGCTGTGATCTTGATAAAAATGGCAAGGTAAAAATAAGGCAATATTAGTCCTAGCAGATTACATGGTTTCCCATGCACACACCTTAAAACTAGATTCTACCATGATTTTTTAGAATCTCTACGACAATCTACTTAAAGATTTTTGAATGTTAGCAAAAAGCAAATAATATTGTCCCACGGTCGTTTTGGCGGCATCTTGGATAAGAGGATTAATCGTACAAAGTGGTTCAATTTAGTTGAAAAGTATCTCAAATGATTCGTCTCCACCGTAATGATCAGAAAAAAAAAATATAGTTTGACATATCTGTGACGGTTTCGTTAACAGGATATGTCTGAAAATGTGATAAAGGTCTTGCACTTTTTTGATTGGTCGTACATGGGTCCCATTCAAAATGCATGGATCTTGCTTTGGCAACATTTGGTATCAAATTGTGAGCTAGAGCGTGAGCATCCAGAAAAGTATAGTTTGCACTAGCTAGGATGTTAGTTAGGTGGTAACTTAGGGTAAATTTTTACCTTTTATCAAATTTGTATTGTTTGTTTGTATCGGAATAGGGACCTAATCCTCTCTTTCCCTAACCGATGAACCAAAATGGAAGCTCTGAAATCATGGAAACGTCACATTCCAGATAGCTCATGCTCTACCAACAATTTGACAACAATTTTGTCAAGATTGAAGCATTCTGGAAATTTGGCCCCCCCTCTGTACATATGACCAATCAAAGGTCATGACCTTTATGCCTTTTCGCCTATCTCTGTAACTGAACGTCACAGATATGTCAAATTAATTTTCCCTGATTACTTATGATTGACAAATCCATTTTGAGATACTTTTAACTAAATTGAACCACTTTGTGCGATTAGTCCCTCTTAATCCAAGATGGCCGCCACCGGACCCGTTTGGACAATAATTTAATTTTGGTAACATCAAAATTCTTTAAGAAAAAAATAAGAGGGTAAGATTTCCTAAAAATCATGTTAGAATTAGTTTTTAGGGGGGTGCATGGGAACCCATGTAATCTGCTAGAAACTTTTTGTATGTATGAAATTCCTGCCTCTTTAAAGAGTATTTATTTTGGTGTGATACTCTTCTTTTTCTTCTATCGCAACCCTTTGGAACGGAGATCATGCACAGATTTATTCTTCATAACACTTAGGCAACATCCCAAAGGTTATTATACCTAATGGAGATTGTAAAATTTTAGCTACTTTACATGCCAAATTATCTAATAATCTCTAATCTGTTCAGGATTGAGTATTTATACTTGATCTAATACTGCTTTGTGACAGATGTTGTGGCGGTTGTTGTTGTGTGCTGTTGTGACCGATGTCTTTGGAGGAGTTGCTGCATAACGAAGTAACCCTACTTGGGCATGCGTGTGGTTGTTCAGACAAAAGACAACAAAATTAAATTCCAAAGGTTAATATTGTTTATGGGTGTCATCACAACTCAACCAAATCGCTGCTGACCTGCGGCGCATTGAGCCGTGTTTCATCATTATTAACACCAGGATATACTGCAGTCGCAGTGAAGCGATTTTCTGTTCTGCTTGGTGAGCTGCGTAACACTTGATCTTAGGTCAAATGATGTGTTGCGCACACATCGCTCGCTGCTACTGGAAGTATATCCTGGGCTTTAAGAAAATAATCAGCCGGTTCAATCAACCGACCTGCCTGAACTACCAGGCAACTAGTGATGATGATTTTTTTGAAGGCGACTCCTTAAGGTCCCAGGAAATGCAAAAAGAATTGATGGGATTTGTTTCAAGTCTAACAAGGAGGGACCAGAAAGCATTCAAACTTTTGCTGGTGATGACATGATTGGGTACCATTTGATTTATCAGAGAGTACATAGAAATTTCCAGTTGACTGGTGTGTGAAATCTATTCATGACACTGGACTGAAAACAATATTGTCACAAATATGTCACTGGTTTAACTTGGAATGAATGGTCTCAAAAGATTTGGAGTAGGTTTATTTCTCATTTTCTGGGACCACTGCATATGATGAAAACCATCTCTGACTCAACACAGCAGCACAATGCAATTTTAAAAAACTGTGTTTCTGCTGCGTTTGAGTCATATATTTTTTCTCCATTTGTTCTTAATTGACTTTTAGTAGTATATTATAGATTAACAACACGTGTCTCTAGAGTTATGATAAAGCAGTGACATAAACTATTACTGTTGCAGGCAAAGGTTCAAAAACAGATGCCAGCCAGCTGTTTCGTCTACTTACTTTCAATCTGGTTACTAATATTAAAATATTAACATCAGACTTAACCATCGGATTTACACAACACCAATAAAAATGTACTAAAAGTGTACTCATTATCTTGCACGCAAATTGGTCGGGAAGTATAGGTATTGCAGGTAATAGAAACTTTAAAGGTGACATGGCAACAGAAAATGTACACATTAAAATGCGAACCAATCAATGCAGCTGAGCATGTATAATCGATCACAGTTCCCGTGAAAAAAACATTAAAAATCTGCTTTTAGTTATGTGTCAAAAAATATTCCTAACGGCGGATTGACCTTTCAAATAGGGAACCGCAAACAACCCTGTCCTAATTCCCAGCACCCCACCAAAATTTGCACACGTTCGTAGATGTTAAAATCTCAATTCATGCAAATGAACTGAATTGTTACTTGTAATTCGTCTAACAAACAAATTATGTCGCATTTAAGGTAATCTGTTTCAAACTCTCTAAAGCATGCATCGATGTGTGACTATCCAAAGTCCTCTGTTCGCTACTAGTCGCAGTGCATAAATAATTAGTAGAATACAGACCCGCGCGTTTGGGGTTTTTTCTAGCTACTCGTCCAGAACACTTACGCTTAGGGATCATATTTTACGGTATAGTGCAATTTCATGGGAGTTCAATAGTGTTTAACTTGTCCAGATCTCCTCCAGAACAAACCAACCAAGCATGCAGACAATATAAGGATCACCATAATTTTGCCATCCGTGAAAGGACCCTAAAATCAACAAAAACATGGTAGCGTTGTCCCCTCTAACTAAACTTATTGGTAATTTCCCATGGTACAAAAGGGAAAGTTTACAAGTTTATAAGAAGATTCGTGATTCTTTGATTTAGTAATTAATACTATGGAAAACACACGACGATGCCACTGTTCTCTAAATGTATCTAACTCAGAACTCATTTGGTAATCTTAGTCAATGTCATTTTTTGCTTAAGGTCGTTCACATTCTAAACTTACATTTGCCTTGATTTGATGACATGTCTTATTAGCGTGTACTGATCCTGCTCGAGATTTCGATGAGATGACTGATAACCTTGTTTCCCGAAGTCTGAAATACCACAGAGTCGTCAACCGATGAAGCCAGCGTCGTATGGCTTTTGCCGCTTTTGGCGCGAGTATACCCAATGGCAAGAGGATCTTTTGCTTGAACAGTGTTTTGGAGTCATGTATATAATATAGGATTGAGAAGCAGATTCACTGGTAGTTACAAATCTAGCAAACCAGGCATAGGCCCCGTTGGATACGGAGATGCCTGTGAAGTAAAATTGTTGTTGAAAGAGTTGTCAGATACCGATCTACGTAAACATAAAGTTGCTTTTGCATGTTTAATAACTGTCCCCTACTACGAGTTGGCCCCCAAACTTACAAACTCAATAAGTAAAATAATTAGATGACTTTCGCCATGTCCGGGGCGTCCTTAGCTAGTAAATCCTTTGCCAACGGCCCTACAGGCTGCTGAAGATAATACACGGATGACTGTGCTTTTAATATCCGTTGGCCACGATATCTGGTAGCATTTTGCATAGGTATTAGTTAGGAACTCAACCGTTTACCTTTCACTCGAGTTTTCATCCATTTGTTCAAACACAACATCGTCGTAATATCCATTTAAAGATTATGATGAAAATGAATAAAAAAAATAAAAAAAATAAAAAAAATAATAAAATTAAAAGAAAACAACGCCAAAGAATTCAAACACCCTAGACATCTAAATGAAAGGGAAACATCTTACCTCCGACGCCACAAATTTCATGAAATAATAGGCATCCAGCAAGAAAATCTGTGAGCACGATCACTCCAAACCTTTTCACCAATGGCCACTCCTGATTCTTCTGGTTTGACCTTGACAAAAAAGGAGTCCCTTCAATTTAACAATCAAGAATTGTTTTTTTTCGTAAATAAAGTTGTAAAAATTGTTTTTTTTTGTGTTTAACATCTTTGGTTCATTAGTTTTTGGTTTAATATTAAGAAGATTAACCACTAAAGAGCCGGGCTTTTATGGCCCATCCATCTCACCGCCGGGGGGGGGGCGGGATTCCCACCCCCTAGTATCTCGGAACGGATTGATGACCTAATTATGTGTGGGTACCAATGGATAGCTATGAACCCCCTCCCGAGTCCTTGAGTTACCAAAAAAGTACAAAAACATACCTTGTATGACTGTCACACCCATGACGTTCAAACAGACGTCAACCAAAAATGCGAAAAATCGACAAAAATCGCAAAATTCATGGTTTTTTCGACATGTTTTCAAGCAAAATTGGATATTTGTGGCCATGTTGTGTCAAAGTATGCGCACACATCTCTTACTACAAAGAATCACATGAAATAAGAAATAAAACATAGTGTACCTGTATCCTTAGCACAAAAAAACTTGATTTTCTGCGTTCTGTATAATTTCAATGGGAAAAGCTTTTTGTGTCGCACGCTTGCGCGATTACGTAACGCCGCGTCAAAACCCTAGGTCTGATTTTGTTCAAATGGTCTGAATTGAGCGGCAAGGCTCAAAGAAAAAAGTCATGCAGTTTCGCGGTCGCGAAAAAATAACAAATAAAGTGAATACTACAAAAAAATGTCGGGGGCGGGGGTGGGGGGTGTGCCGGATTCCGCCCCCGGGCCTTTAGGGTTAAGTTAATTTACTCTCTGGGATATCTTGGAAAACATTGCAAACTGTAATAAAAGGAAACCATTGACCTACTAGTAAATGGAGATACAGGTAATATCAAAATTAATCTATTTTTATCACACTGTCCATTCATTGGCTAAAATAATCCGCAATAGAATATAATTTGAACCTTTTTTGTGTTAACCAGTACAACCGTTTCCTATTTTGGAAGCATTCACAATCTTCCTTAATTATTGCACACGTTATAATTGGAACAAATGAAAGAACTAACGTTCCGCCATAGGCCAGTCTGTAATCACAACCACAACGGACATACGCCTTGATTGAGAGCATATTTCAAAATGGTCGAGTGTGATCTTTAGGCTAGTTTAAAGGGACATAATGGCATGAAAAAAATGACATAATGAAAAGGACCCTTACTGAAATCACTTCCACGACTATTGTAAAACAATTTGGATGTTTTACATTTGGTAAAAACAGAAAAACAGCAAGAGTTCCGGGAAGGGGGGAGGTGGCAGTTTTTGGCAATTTCTTGAACAAAAAGTAAGGTGTTCACAATCCCTGACAGAATTTACAGTGTATGTTTTGCGACACAATGTCCAAACGCATTCGACCCCGCTGTGAAAGCCGATATAGTCCCGGCCGGGAGCCACAGTCCGAGGCTCCATATACGATAAAACGGAATAAATCGGAAACTAAGGTTGCGTGAAGAGTCACTGAATCGATTGCCCCACTGTTCCCGGACTGTGAGTAACGCCGGACTATAATTACTTCTCAACCCGGGATTCAAGCCTTGTAACTTAGCTTGTAGTAGATATTGATCTGACAAGTTAAAGATGGATTTAGCCGGATAAGCACATATACAATAGCATGGTTCTGTGAGAAGCTGAGCTGATGACAACATGCTTTTCAGTTTTGGTAAATGCTGGCAGTAATGTGTCAGCATCCTTGTTCCAGAAATTGGCCACACCCTTGGCCTACCTCTCCCCTGGAACTCTTGCTGTTTTTACTGTTTTTTTACAGAATGTAAACATCCCAATTTTTTTCCAAATCGTGTAATGAGTTTCAGTAAGGGTCCTTTTTGCATTATTCCAATTTTGGTTCATGCCACTATGTCCCTTTACCAGTTATTAGGTAACAAATCGACAGAAAATGGTACTATAATGAAACTTTAGAACTAGATGCCACGTGGTAATTAAAATCGCAACATTGGGTTCTCGGGTTTTTGACAATTTTGAAACCTAATAGTAAAAGTTATAGAATATTGTGTTCAAGACGTCGTATAAACAAACGGACTATTAAGAAAAAATTCTCTTTAAAGAGTATTTCCCAAAATAATAATCAGGGGGGTTATCTCTATTTTTATTTTGGTGAAAATTAAGCCGACTTTTTCTTGCCAACAATTAATTCTGCACGAACCAGGCAAAATTCACTTGGGGCCGTTTTGGCAAATTCTAAAATAGAGTTTTAGGCAAGCACGTTCTGAATGCATACACTACTTGGATGGCCCTTTTCAACTAAAAACATCGGTCCATTGTTCTGGTTTGTTTATGTAGTTGGGTGAAGGTTTCAATATTCGTGGCGTGGCCACAAATCCAAAATTCACAATTACTGTGAAGCTTGCCTCCACTTTAAAGATTACCGGGAGGATTTTACAGGATCAGGCTCCCTAAAAATTGAAAGCTCTGTTTTTTTGCAGTGATGGAAACCTTTCCTCAAAAATATATCCCATCTGAAAGGTTAAGCTGAAAATTATTTCTTTGGTCCGAAAATTGTGAAATTTCTAATTTCAATTGGACCAAATACGAAATCCATCCGGTGTTTTATATTGAAATGTAAGCAAAACAAGCACCTTTAGTGTTTCACTTTTTTAGAATTTCGTGTAGCATACTACAAGTAAGAAAATCCTTTGAGTGGTCTAATCTATATAAATCACTACATATAACCAATATATGGGAATATCTCGTTATACCTTTAAGTCGCAGTGATAAAGACTCAACCTAAAGAGAAACCCTTGACTGTTACTTCATATTTAATTCCAAATGGAGTACATAACAACAGAAACGTGAGACCAGCTAACACTGATCGCTGGTCAACACATTTGAGACAAGCAATTTATGAAATGTTTTACCTCATGGCAAGATTGGACCACCGTATGGTTAAAAACATCTTGAGGTAGGCATATACAATGAAGACGAAAGCAATGAGATTGAAGATGACGAAGATGATAAGTGAGAACTCCCATCCTTCGGCGTAGGGATAGTTAATCTGCAAAGGCAGGCAAACACCATTGGCACCGTAGTAGAAGTCTCCAAAATAGGACGTGTGCACGACAGGCAAGGCACCAAGAACAATCCAGAACACCCACAGACATACCATCAAAATGGCTGCCTGACCTAAGAAACGATTCTTGAATTTAAATGGGTGTACAATGCAGATGAAACGATCCAACGTGATCACGGTGAGCGTCATAACTGACATTTCACTTGAAAGAAAACTAAGAAATCCGCAAATTTTACACATGGGACTGCTCCTCCACATGATATCGTTTTTAATGTATTCGCCTCTAAAAAGTATGTCATGTGCACCAATGATAATGAGGTATAATCCCATCAATAAATCAGCCACAGCTAGGTTTGTGATGAAGAAAGAATGGATTCGGTTATCTTCTCGAAGAAAACATCTGGCAAGTAGTACGCATAGATTGCCAACGAATGCCAATATGGCAACGATCCACACGGAAGAACGAAGAAGAGCGTTGGCTAGGAGATGTTCTATGGAAGAGATGCCGTCACTTCTTGGAATACAATGCCGAACGTGTGGCGCATAACCACACATGTAAAAATGGTCGAAATATCTAGAAGGAAAACAAAGATAATTCATCAATTAAAAGAATTAAAAAATAAAAATAATAGCAACTTTATGAATGTTCATAAATACTGCTTTAGATAATCATCATTTCAATTTAGTGACATATTATGAAATATTTGTTGATTGCAATTTCTAACGTATACTTTATTGACAAGTTAATATCTATAATTCTTTCAAAACAGTGACACATACTTACAGCCATTCCAGAACGCCATGTGTAGCCAATGAGTTAAACAATTTTGGAGAAAATGTTTGAAAAGGATTTTTGCGTACGTCTCTGGAAAAAATTAAAATAAAGTTTAATATCTTGTTCATAATCATTTACTTTAAATTTCTAGCATCGCTTTCAATGATATTTCTTTTCCGAATGCAGTCAAGGAAACAAATATTTTGATGTATTCATTTTGAAACAAATCAATGCAAAATGAGTTTTAAAATGCTAGTGATTTGAATAAAAAATATTGAATACTTACAAATACTCCAGCATTATCAATGTATCCAAAGATCCCAATTCTAGTTCACTGATGGTGTTATTCCGCAAATATCTTGAGGGAAATAAGACGAAATTAACGAATTATTCGCTTGTATAATCTTACAAATATCAGATCAAAAGAACAGACATGCTGCAAACACAAGACCAAAACCATAATGTTGATTAAGCTGCATCCCTTACAAAATTGGTCAATAAAACAAACCTGATTTGGAATCGTTGTCTTGTCCGAATGTTATATTCACTGAGATTGGCAAATAGTTTGTGTGTGATACAGAAGCAAGACAATTATAACGCATCATTGCCAAACTACGTTAATTTTTTTAAGGGTTCGATAGATTTGTTTTGAGTGATCTCTGATGGGAAAACAGAGTAAAACCGATATAAAAACACATTTCTACACGAAACACTCTTAATCATATGCCTTTGTTTCATTTGAATGTGAAAGATTTTAAACAAAGTTGGGTATGTTTTTAGAAATTAATATATTTTGAGAATTTTTATTGTTTTTTACACAGTAGGTAAGCATTATAATGTTAGTTGACTTCTAATGACCGTCTTGTTTAATTCGAATGACAAGTCTTGTTCAATTCATTAAACCGTGGAGGAAGCTTTAAAATATCTGATATGTGCTAGCGCATATAAATTCATAATTTATTATTTCTCTTCTGATTTGTATCAAGAATAATAGCAGAAAGACCAACTAATTGTTTGTATTTATTAAAAATAATCAACTAGAACTAAAGGTAGTGAATGAATCTGATGTTTCGTTTTCGTGCAGAAAACATTTATGTGTTGTATAACAATGTCATAGGATACTGTGCATAACAAAAATTCCGGATCTGGAATTTTATAACATAGTTGTGATTTTCTATATGAAGAACTTCGATTTGAGCTTAACTATTTCACACAGTATATGTGGACAAACATTATGTATATGCAAAACATGATTTGTTTGAAAATTGAGGGCGCCCTCCTCGGGAAATCTCTGATTCAGCCTTTAATAGTCACTATAATGTGTTTATTTCCTGTGTGAAATAATTAAACGGCCGACTTTCTCATTCTCAAAATAAGCTAATTTCCAAAAATTCTTATTTTTAACACACACAAAATGTGTGATTAAAGTCCTTTCCCATGTAGGAATGTATGACACAAAATGAACTTGAAATATTTATGTTTTTGTCTCTTACCTAATTGACACAATCTCCTTTTTATTTGACGCACTAATTGCTTCATATTTTTATTGATATTGTTTACTATAATTCACTATAAAATGATTTCGCACATACAAACATTGATTTCCGTATTTTATATCTAGTTTAAATGCTTGCCTCTTGTGTATTTTACAACTACCTTGTTGTCTTTGAGATTTTTGCTCAATTCCCGAATTTCTGAATGAAGTGCGAGTTTATAGTTGTCTTCTTTTATTTAGTGAAATTAGAGGATTCTATTGCATCACGGGAAACTAAACCATGTATAGTATTACTCACAATCTGATAAGACTAGTAAGATTTGTAAACATTCCAATTCTTAAAGCCTCCAGTAAGTTGTCCCCCAGATCTCTGTAAAGACAGTATTTGAGTACAAACAACAAATTCATATGCTGTAATTAAATAGAGTCAACAAAAGGAAGGTATGAGAGAGTGTTCAATCAACTTATAAACAAAAAAGGATTAAACACACACACCCAACAAAACAAACTAACAAACAAACACACAAACAATCAAAACAAAACAAACAAACAACGAATGAGCCCATTTAATGTGACGGACTTACAGTTCAATGAGACTCGCCTGATTGGTAAATGCCTCATCTTCGATAAATTTGATACGGTTCTCTTTCAATGTCCTAAGAGAGAACAAGTTATCAATAGGCACATTTTAGAAAAAATGACAAGTTTGTGGCTACCTTAACAAAATAAAACATTATATATTTTTAGAAGAGGTGGGCCTATATGCATGGTTCTAGCAGAATCTATGACGATGCGAAACTCAATTCCATGCACGCTAGGATCAAGTAAATGACACAACCCGAGAAAGTAACTAGACAAATATCATATAATAAAATAAAACATCAATGAAACTCTGACTTATACAGCAAACATCAACCAAATAAATGTTGTACAATAAATATCCCATATAATCCACTCTCAATGATCATTGTGCTAAAATTCAGTATATCCATCCTCTAAATTCAGTAAATACCCATCGACGAAGTGTTCGAGAATAGTCACTCAATCTACGGTATGACCTGGTACAAAATGGCTACAGAGGTTTTCTTGCTGTAAATCTTAAAGACCCTTTCAGTGATTTGCTAAATCAGATAAATCGAAAAAATCATCAAAAACAGATTTTAGCATGTACGTAACAAGTACAGGTTATCCTAACATTACCCTGGCAAATGATAAGACCAGATAGCAACCTAAAAGGACAGAATCGGAGAATTTAGTTATTACTGTCCGAACGGACACTACTACACACGTAACTGAATGGAGATCGTATCTTGGAAAAACACGCCGGGTTCTTCCTTTCTTCAATTCTACAGCTGGAAAAGGTAACTAAATGAGAATTCTACAGAATTATCCTTCACTTTGAAGCTACCTGCAAATTTCAAATATTTTTCAAATTCACTGATAGTGTCTTAATAATAATAATATAGGCAACAGCGCTTGGAGACTTTTTACAGTGATAAAGCGCTAGATAAAAAAACTGATTATTATTAACTTGTTGCTACAAACCCTCCCGAAAACATATCAAAAAGGTAGAAAAAAGGAAGCATGGCAAAGAACATGCTAATTGCATAAAACCTAGTGTTGCCATTTTGCCTAATATTTGGTATAGTATACATATATTAAAAGGGGACGGCCCGAATTCGATTAAGTAAATAAAGTGTCATCTTGATAGAATGGTCGTCATCCTAAACCCCCATCTGTAGAGTTTTGCGTTGGTATTTCAACACGTTTTCATGTGAGAGATAAAACATGATTCTCTTAGCCCTATTTGTGTAAAAAGTAAATATCGGTTCCCCAAAATGTGGGTACATTTTTCGCTCATAACGTCCAAACCAAAATCCTTTAGCCCTAAAGATTCACAGGGTAAATGAGGAAAAAATGATTTTAGCTTTCTTTAAATATCAACAATGTTGGCCACTTCCGGTAAAATCTTGGAGTACGCGTAACGGGGACGATGCTATTAGCTCTCAGGCCACGGCCCTTTAACTCTTGAGTCTTTCTTGCTGTCTAACATAGGACCCGAGGTACTTGAGGTCTAACCTTTTTGAGTTGGGTACCGTGTGTAGTGCAGATAGGTTTTTGATTCTCTTCCTCGTTGACTGTCATGTAATTCCATTGCTTTCCCTTTTGGCATTTAGATGTAGGCCTGACTTTATCTGCATGTGCTGCACAAGATCTCCTACAAAGCATCCATTTTAGATGCTGTTAGAGCTCCTGTTAGAGCTGCGAGCAGGTCTTGTGAGATGCTGACTTTTTATGCTGCACTACCTATACCCAGGCTATTACCAAATGAGCCCCCTTTTTTAAATATGGTTCACATACTAATTTATCTTCTTCTTTTTTCCTTCTATCCACTTTAATCACAAGTTTTGCATAAAATTATCCACTTTTTAAAGAATTTGAGCACCCAAATTCAAAATTTTTGCAGCCTACGTGCACATTTTTAAAAATTGTATAATTTCATGGCAGCAATTTTATAATTTCATGGCAATTTGAACTCTGGAAAAGAGGCACTTGCTATTTTAACTTCAGGAGTTAACATCATTGGCCCCCTTCTTAAAGTATCATACTGGATAACCCTATTTTTATTCAGCTTGTGTACCGAATGACCCCGTATTTTTGGGAAAAAAAAAAAAAAAAAAAACTTTTTACTTGACCGGCCCAAGTGGCCCAATTCCAAGCGGCCCATGTGGAAAATTCCACAGCAGGTCTATGGTCAGTCCGCCTATGCTGCAGTCCTACCTATTACCCAGGCTATTACCAAATGATCCCCCTTTTTAAAATGTTCACATACTCAATTTTCTTCTTTCCTTCTATCCACTTTAATCACAAGTTTGCATAAAATTATCCACTTTTTAAAGAATTTGAGCACCCAAATTCAAAATTTTTGCAGCCTACGTGCACATTTTTAAAAAATTGTATAATTTCATGGCAGCAATTTTATAATTTCATGGCAATTTGAACTCTGGAAAAGAGGCACTTGCTATTTTAACTTCAGGAGTTAACATCATTGGCCCCCTTCTTAAAGTATCATACTGGATAACCCTATTTTTATTCAGCTTGTGTACCGAATGACCCCGTATTTTTGGGTACATTTTATCTGAAAGGACCCTATTTTTCACCTGGCTGAGGCACATATACCCATCACTTCGCATAGGTAGTCCCCTCCCCCTCACACTAGTTGACCCAATGTGTTTGAATAAATACTCTGTGATAATAATTTGCTAAATAAAGATCTCTCCATCCCAAATGCAGTCTGACAATCATCTAAAATTCAAAATTAATTTTTGCGGGAAAATTGCGGCCATCTTGAATAGTGATCATCACTTTCCACTTTTAATATATCAATTGCAAGTGCTACACACCTTGCAGGCATAGCCATACAAAACATGTTCAAATGCAAACAGAAAATGGAAATTTTCCCTAAACAGTGCATTTATGAGCTATATACCGTTGTCGAAATATGGGCGTATACGTCCACGTAAGATAAATGCAAATTAGCATGTCTTGCCAGGCTTCCCTTTTTCTACCTTTTTGATATGTGGTTTGGGGGATATTTTACTGCTAGTTACAGCAAGAAAACCTTCTGTAGCAATTTGTCCAGGTGGTGTGCCAGTAGTTTCATTAGATTGATTGCACTAGAAGCATTGGGACAATGGCCCTCAATTGAATCGATATATATAGATATATATAGATATATATATAATATAGATATATAGATATCTAGATATATAGAGTCTAATATATAGAATATAATATATAGATATTAATAAAACATGAAAGTATTACGTTAAATTATTACACATTTTTGGCATTCGCCACGCCTTACAAGCGCAATTGTGTACAAAATCACCATCAAGACACGTGATGGCCGAAAAATCTACATTGGGGCAAACCGGTGGCCATTCAAAACAGATTTTCTATAATCACAGAAAACGTGCAAAAAACTCGAGTTACAGAAAACGAAACTGAACTTTCCAAATATTGTATGGGACCTAAGAAACAAACACATGTCTTTTCCCGTAGTGGGACCATGTCAAGAGGTTCAAACATACTCATGCGTAGCACAGGTCAATGTAATCTCTGCAATCGATTGAAAAACTTGCATCATAGTTTAAAGGTCCATGTCAAGCCACAAATAAAATCAATAGTAAGACCAGAGTTACTGCAAAGTGTAGCCATGGCAACACAAGCCGACCAGCTGACAAAAAAAAGGTAAATTGTGTGCGACACAGTTGACCGGGACACCGATGATGCTGGAACAGCAACACGTTCCAGTATGAAACTCCGAGGAGTGTCAAAATGTGTATAATTTAACGTATACTTTCATTATTATTAGCTCTGCATTCAACCTGTTTGCATAGAGCATTAATATAGATATATATTATATATATATAACTATTATATATATATAGTATATATTGACCCTTACCACTCAACACTAAAAAGTAAGTGTTCAAACTTCTCACGGCTCATTCTGAGCAAGTTATAACATTTATTTATTCTGTGTAGGTATCACCTTTGGGGCAGGAAGGACCCGGTTCGAGTCTCGGAGGCCAGTTTGCTGGGATTAATTCGGGTATAAATTGGATTGTTTGAATAAAACTATTTGTATTACGATGAAAATGCGAATTCAGATCTCCATGTGGGTTCATTTGGCCTTGGTCAACGACCATGAGGATTCTTCCGTCCAGATATTTTTAATTACACTGTAATCAATCGTGCGGCTCTATCATCATCTGCGTTATATTGACGAGTCTGTTGAAATCGATGTGTCTGCATAACGATAAAACATTAAAAGACAGTAAATGTGAATTTCAATAGACCCTCAGTAATTCTTATTAATAAATAACGAGAAGTTATTGGATATCCATGTCTGCCATCTTTTTTGGTTGAATTTAGTGAAAGTTACCAAATCAATTCCCTTCTCAAAATTATCGGACCGCCTTGGAAGTTAGGGATATATGTAATAACTTACAAGAGTTGATTTGAGTTGTTGGGTGCCTTCTTCGAATGCATGTGGTTGTAGGTAGAAATCTGTATCCCTCAAAATTCTGTATAAGTATACATAAATAAGTGTAGTGGTATTAATGAATATTCGGACTTAACACTTAGGCTTATAAAAAAAGCCCTGTTCATTCTTACTGGATTTCCCTCCAAAAACTTAAGAATAAATAGCGTTTGGAAACTTGGGATTGCCCACTTTTTTTGACTAGAAATCATGCTGTTTCAATCTAAATGACAGTTATACGTTTGGAGGGGGACCTTTTCCATTGTAAAGGAGACATGGGAAAGGTTGCCTTGATACAAGTTCATTGATAATTCCCTTGACATGTTGGTTATTTTGAAAATTCATACGTTAATGATATAAAACGAAGCAAAACCATTTAGTTTAAAATTGTACACCAATTTTATCTAACTGTCAAAGCTCCAAAGTGACTACTGGATTGATGAACTTACAATTACTGTAACGCAGTTAAGCCAGCAGATGCGCCTTTCAATAACCTTTGAGACAATTGTGTGCTCATCCCTAAAATGTATTGAAAAAGTCACACAGCATTCAGAATTTTCGTAGCTTGTTATGATTATAGTGCTATTAAAACATACAAATATTTGACGAGTTTTCCACTCATCATAGTACATTACAAATTTGGCTGCTCGTTCGATGCCTTTGGACCAGGAGATAGACAATCAAGAATTTGTCTCTGCTGCAGGAGTCGAAATTTGACGGGAACCAGCAAAATTCATTAAGTAGGACGAGAAAGCCGGGAGGGGGGGCATGACATTGTAAAGAGGTACGGGTATGTGCGGCCCTTAAGACCCCCTTTTCGCGTCTCTCCAGCAGTTCCCAAGACCCCCAGTTGAAGCATAATTCAGTTCATAAGGTCCCCTTTTCAGAAAATTTTGGCCTCAGAAGCTGAATTTTGGCCAAATTTCAGCTCCCAAGCCTGCAAATTTTTTCAAAATTTCAGTTCCCAAGCCCCTATTTCGGAGACAAAATCAGTCCACAAGCCCCCAAGTTCGGAAATCGGGGCCGCACATCCCTACCTGAAATGAAAAAAAGTTGAGTGCCCCCCCGGAGAGAAAGTTGTCAATTAATTTTTAAATTTACTACTATTATTGTCACTTACAGTGTTTCTAGTTTGTGAAGCCTTGCAAACAATCCAGTTGGAATTGCTCTCAGTTCACAGGCCACCATGTGTCTGAAAGAGAGTGAAATCATCACATGATAAGGAATATCGAGATCAATTCGTGTAAGCTGCAAAATTTCAGAACTGTGCTAACGTAATCCGAGATACGGTATTTGATTTGTAGATCCAAAAGTATGTATTCTGCTGTTGAAATGATGTTCCAGAAAAATGATATATAGCCGATCAAACAATATGCAATAATAAAAAAACATTTGTTTCTTGATAATGGTAGCTTTTTTTAAGGAACATCTTTCAAAATAAATTCTTTTCACTGTGATACTGGTATTTTACAGCTTTTACCAGGTATACGGGTGAAAGACGCACATATCCCATTTGGGAACTTACTGCTTTATGCGTTATTTCATAAGTGAAATGCATCGAAAGTGATTTTGTTTTCAAACTGTCGAATCTGGTTAATTGAAACTACATGTTTCCACCTGGCGACCTGATATTGACGCTATTACGATCCTTATGAAAGCCTTATTTTTAGACATTTTACATTAGAGGACATGCAATAGTTCCATCACGGCGAGGAAAGTGTTTAATTCAAATGAGATCTATTTAACGAAAACCTTATTTGCATACGCTTGTCCCAGAAACCCATTAACGTGCAGGACCAAAAAAAATGATATAGATAAAAGTATTTTACAAAAAGGAATATCTTTCAAATTCCATACCGATCTATCTCGCCAAACATGTTAGCTTTCTTCGCGCTTTGGTACATTTTAACACTTCTAAATCTACAATAAAAGGAAATTTCAAAGATTAATGATAGGAAATATTCTAAAATTTTGAGTACAACAGAATGCCGAGTGAGCATGAGTTTTATAATAAGGATTTATAATTACATAGCTGACGAGGACTCGGCTGAATTACATTAGTTAAGGGTTACTTTTATTAGGTGTCAGGTAAACTAATTTTGTCAAACTAAATATTAGTTTGTATTTCCCCTTGTACCTGTCATTGCTGTTGTTAGAAAACATGGAACTTGTGTAATGTTTAAGAAAGAAAACTTTGTTCACGAGTGAATTAAACGTTATTCAGTTGGAGGGGACGAATGTAGTTAGAGTTAAAGGACATAATGGCATGAAAAAAATGCCTAAGAAAAGACCCTACTGAAAATCACTTCCACGAGTTCGAAAACATTTGGATGTTTACATTCTGTAAAAAACAGTAAAAACAGGAAGAGGTCCAGGGGGAGGTGGCAGTTTGTGGCAATTTCTGGAACAAGGATGCTGACATTATGCCCCAGCAGTTGAACAAATTAAAAAAAAGCTGTTGTCATCAGCTCCCAGAACCTTGCTATTGTATATGTGCTAACCCCGGCTAAATCATCTTTCACTTGCCAGATCAATATCTTACTATATCCCAAGCCCTAAAGTACAATAACCTAAACGGTCTGAATGGCTTTTGAATTGTGTCGCAAAACATGCTAGATACACTGTAAATTCTGTCAGGGATGTGAACACCTTGCTTTTCTGTTCCAGAAATTGCCACAAATGCCACCCCGGAACTCTTTTCCTGGTTTTACAGAGATTGTAAACATCCAAATTGTTTTCAAAACTCGTGGAAGTGATTTCAGTAAGGGTCCTTTTCATTATGTCAATTTTTTCATGCCATTATGTCCTTTAAGCTTACAGTGTTTCCAGATTTCCAAGTGCGCCGAATGTTTTGCTTCCCAGTACATACAATTTATTGCGAGACAAGTACCTGAAAAAATAAAAATAAAGAATTTAATAGTAATAATAATATAACAATATAACGTGGCCAATCTTCGGGAAATGTACTTAAATACAACAGGAAATTGCCTAGGTAAGGTAAACTTGTAAATGTGAGATAATTTCATCACTAGATTAAAGAAATGACATTGTATAATGTAAAATTAATGTAATCATGTACATTTTTTGTGAGCTTAATTGTCCTTTCCAATCCAAGTTCAATGTTATTATACTAGCTTACCGTTATTTCTTACGAAAGTGTGAATAAATTTTCAAATCGTTACAGTCCTTTTCAATTAAGTTTTTGCTTATAAAAAGACGATATATTTAAACTTTACAACGCAATACACACTATTAATGTACCCTCTTCTGTTTGTTGTGGTGAAAACTAAACACGAATAATAAATCTTCCCTAAACACCCCAACTCAAATTTCTTATGAAGGAACATTGTCAAAGCCATGACTTGAATAAAATAAAATTTGTGTGTTTTGGGTAACGTGTTGTGTGAAAACTAGATCATCCGTTACTTAACGGTTGACTAGCGCAATTCAAGAGCAAAAGAGGCGTTTTCCAAAATTCCCAAAAGTTGGTATCATTACATCATTAGAGTACTATTCAGTAATATGTGTATTCCCCACCATTGTCAATGACCTTGCGACATCGGTTAGGCATGGTAATGATGATTTCATGTTCTACGCTTGTTGATTCAGCACCCCATTCCTCCTGTAAAAACAGTGTACTCTCTGCGTCAGTACAATCATATTGAGAGGCGAATTTGCAGGCCATACCAAATTTGCAAGGTGTTACCAAAGGGCAGCAGCATATGCTGCAACTAACAAGTCACACTGGCCCAGAACGACTCGGCATGTTTTTTCGATTAGTATTGGGCCAAAGTCAGACGAAATTGAAAGTTTTTCGAAATATACACTTTTGATCCCTAGGTCCCTTTGCTCTTTCATTTAACAGCTCGCTTGTCAAACAGTGTGCAAAAATGGCTGCGATAGAGCGTCCTCGAAAGACGCAAAACCCCAAACCAAAAGTTGCATTTTTGAATTTTTCAAATGGTCACTGTGTGGTACAACGTAATACTCGTGTGTAGTTGATTTTGCCACAGAGTTTTCCAACTGTAATGAGCGAGAAGCCTACTTGCAATATTGATTGTGGTACACTTGTTCGTGTCTCAATCATCAAATGGCCATTGACCAAATCCCAAAACTGCAACTTTTGGTTTTTGGGGTTTTTGCGGTCTTTCGGCTGTTCTACTCTCAGCCAGTTTTCTGCACGCTTTTTTTAACAAGCCAGGTATTAATGAAAGAGCAAGACCTAGGCAACAAATGTTATCTTTCGGAAACTTTCAGAATGGTCTGACTTGGTGGGGGGGGGGGGGCACAAATACTGATCGAAAACATGCCGATATACTTTTTTTGTGCCAGGTGTATGTTGGATACACACAGGAATCAACAGTACTCAACTGTTTGTCAATCAACTGAAGTAATCGTCTTTCTTCTCGAACCCATCCCCAGAATCGTTGATCGGGTCGCCCGTCAAGCACGCCATGCTTTCCTATTTTGGCCACACTCAGGTCAACCTGCTTTCCATCTTTGTTCTTCTTCCATCCTCGGCTTCCCCCCCGTTTACTTCCGCTTCGTCTTCTCTCATCCACCTTCATCTCCAGTGAGCCACCTCACCAAACTCTTATCATGCCACTCTTCCAAACTTTCTCCGCTGATTCCTATACATTACAAACCCCACCTCTGCCTGATATCATCATTTCACACGGGGGTCAAACAGGGAGATACTCAGTTACGTGGCTCTGAGGTACTTCATCTCTGCTGTCTCCTATCTGCCTTACCTGGCTTCCTTTCCCCCCCAACTGCCCAGCTTCACACCATATAGTAATGCTGGTCTCACATTGGACTTAACATGAGGCCTTATGTTTCAAGAGCATGCGTTTGTCCATGGTTACGTCCACAACAGCCCCCTTTATGTTCATACCACTGAAGTATTGATATCATTTTTTGTGATTTTTGAAAATATACCTCTTTTTGGCTTATATACGCTCAGTCGCCGTGAGGTTGACGGATCCTCTAACAGTTTCCCCAGCATAACCATAGACATGTGATTTTAATAATCGTGACTTTGACAAAGTTCCTACAGAAGAAATTAGGAGCAATTGTTTAGAGAGAACTTATTATTGTGTTCGTGTTTAGTTCATGAGCTCTGTCAGGCCGGTGCAGAAGTTTTTATAGTCCGCGGACTCATAATCACCTACAACGGTCAAGAAGAAGGGTGCTCTCGATGCAGTTGACTCTTCAGCAATCTAGTTTCATCAGTTTCACGCTTTAATCCATTTTCGTCTATGGAGTCCACCGGACTAATGGGCTACCCGGTTGACTATCTATCTCCTTTTACATCGGAGAGAGCCGCCTATATGCAGCCGCCCCCGCTCAGAGTTGATCTAGCATGGTTATGATAATGAGCGTTGAATTTTTGTCGACGCCACCATTTATTTTTCGCGCTTCTCTCGTGTCGAGCAGCTACTAGACTTTAAACATAACAGACTCGCAAATTCTACATACCGTTGAATGTTCTAAATCTTTAACAAGGACACCGAAGGACACTCACAAAATTAAAAATAACTTACGAATTAAAGAACGACACTCCCAAACTTGTTTCCTTTAAATCCAAGTAGACTAGTAAAGTCCTGTAAGGATTGCTTGTGATTGTAGCACATACTGAAAGAGATATCCAAAATCACGTCACTTAAAATAGAACAATGAACAAAAAACAAGACTCATCAGATAACTATACGTTCTGTCTTAGATTCAGGTTTATTCTTTAACATTTAACAGCGTCTTTGGCAATGTAAATGTTACAATTTGACCACTTTTACAGGGCCCTCATCAAGCCCACCCACATTTGAATACTGCCCTCAATCGGAGTCGGATGCCTGCTGCGGGACCATCACTCAAAAACGGGGTGATTTTTCCTTTCATAAATATAATCTCTGGTTTGTATAGGATAATCGTACATTATAATCGACTATTGAAAGAGAGCCCCACAAATCTGCGTAAATAATGGTAAATTTTTTTCAAATATTTTGGGCAAGTCTGCATAGACCAGTTTTTATCGAGTAAAAAAGTAGTTCTAAAACTAATATTTTTTTTAAAAAAACGTTTTGAAAACTTATTTTCTTTTCCGTGTTTGTTTCCTTCTATTGACGTGTGCACACACAAATACCCCTGGCACAAAATATCGAGATCGGCATGTTTTTTCGATAGTATTGTGCCAAGTCATACGAAATTGAAAGTTTTCGAATATACATTTTGGTTCCACCTGAGGTCTTGCTCTTTCATGTAATACAAACACCTCTCTTTAAAAAAGTGTGCAAAAAATAGGCTGAGATAGAGCGCCCGACCTACGCAAAACCCCCAAACCAAATTCAGTTTGGATTTTTTCAATGTCACTGTGTGGTACAACGTAATAATACGTGTGGTATTGATTTTGGCAAAGAGGTTTTCCCGCTGAATGAGCGAAAAGCTATTGTCAATATTGATGGTGGTCAGCGTGTTCGTGTCTCAGTACCCTTCAATGTCCATTGAAAACCAAAAACTGCACTTTTGGTTTTGGGGGGGTTTTTGCGTCCTTTCGGCTTCTATCTCACCATTTCTGCACGCTTTTTTACCAAGCCGGTATTAAATGAAATAGCAAGACCAGGCAACACAATGTATAGTTCGGAACTTTCAGCATGTTCTGACCTTGGCACACTACGATCGAAAAACCATGCCGAGAACTTTTTTGTGCAGGTGTAGACAAACATTAAAACATACGTGCACCCACACATGCGTATATCACACCGACGAGTTTGACCCTAAAACCTATCTGCAAGGGGGGCTACACTACTGCTGCTACTGCTGCTACATACACTACTACTACTGCTTTGCTTACTGCTGCGCAGCTGCCACTACTGGCTACTGCTACTACACTACTACTGCTACTGCTACTGCTACTACCAATACTACGACTACTACTCCTACTACAGTTTTACTATTTTTTTTACTTACATTGTTTTAACATCCTTATCATAACCTGTTCATATCTCAATTCTTGGATATCATTGTCTTCTAGATCTCTGCAGGTGAGAGAAAACGAGTATCAATGATGATAAGAAAGCACATGACACGGTTATTGTTATGGGTGAAAATTAGATCGCCCAGCCTATTGTTTTTAGGAGTTTTCAGTGTCGACAAGGGAACCATAAACTATTGCAACCATTGTTCTTCATGCTTATTTTCGGTGCCCCAAAAAGTTATATTTTAGAAATATCTGGCAATTTTATCATCTATTTCTTGAAACACGTGAACCGAAATATGCCTTAGGGGCCCTATTGACAATTTTAATGAATAATATTGAAAATTCCATTAATTAAGTGTTTTCACTCATTTTTTTTTAGTTTTTATTATTAATTCATGAGGAATTGTTAATAGTAAATCCTTTGCCAGGATTGTAGCGTATCGTTCGTATCGTTCGTGTCCACAAGTCATTCGTCATGGCTAGTGTGGTGTCAGATTTGCTTCAACTGTGGTAAGCTGATCCGGGGGCAGCGTGTATCTAGGATACGGACGCTCCGACCTGGCCGCGTTTTTTGAACTGGGGGCGGATTTGGAACATTCAGGGTTTACACCCACTCTTATTCGACACCGACAGCGATGTACATGTACGTTGTGAACTCTGTACACGGACCGACAGCTTAACGTCCCCTCCGAGGACGGGATGCTTTCATGATTCATTTTGCCCATCCAAGTTAACCTGGAGGAGAGCGGGTATTCCGTATTAATCACATTTAAAAAGCTTTTTTCGTATACAGATTAAATTTACAGATTGAGCACCGAGTGAATCCAGCAAGTGACCCACCGGATTCGACCCTGGATTTTGTTTTTGTTACCATTTGCGCCACTAGGCAAGCACCCTAACCCACTAGACCACGCTCTCCCAGGATTTTGCGATCCCATATGAATATTTCAGTTCACATTTTTACAATTAATGCAAATATACAATGGTGTTCATTATTTTTAATAATAGTAATGATTACTTTAATACAGCGCTTAATCACCGTAACTCTCAAAGCGCTGTTTCCAATTATTATTACGCAGCCTTCAGGAAATCGTCACCATCATTTCGCGCTATCTAGGTGGCTGCTCAACATAGTGCTACAAGCGCACAACCTCTCAGCACTTAGATTGTATATAATATTCCCCATAATATTTTTGGGCCATGAAACTTGGTTTCATGGTTCACATTTTCCTGATGATAGTATATAATGTGTTTTTATTAACTTTTGGGAAAACTAAAACCAACACATATGATCCCCACTGAACATGTTATAGATGACCATCACTTCAGTGTTTGAGGCTCTCAGCTTGCAGATCGTCATTTTGAAGGGATGTGATTTTATTGTGTGATATAATCTCTGTAGCAAAAACGAAGTTTATCAAAATTAATAATACTACATATAAAACCTGAGCATTCATAAGAGTAAAACTTAGCCATATAGCACATTTTGAAATACAAAACTGTTGAGTGTTAGCAGAGCATCGGTATTGACGCAAATTTTTATTTTTAAATGGAACACAAAAGATTATTCAAACTTACAAATAATTAAACTTGTTAAATACTAAATTTTCCAGACGCCGTGTTTCCCATGCCACAGCTTCCATTTTCTGATTAAGATGAAAAAACATATTGTGGTCATAATGATTATTTAAAACAATTTCTCTCAACATTCCAACCATCAACATTAAAACGACTACATATTTTTTTTGCGAAAACGAACGAAACGATGATGAAATAATACGTGTAAACTGGTGGCGGCAGTGGTCTTTTGTTCGTTCGCAAAATCGAGCTAGCCATTAACAGCATAGTACAGGTCATCCCACCGATCGGGGTGACCCAATAAAAACTTTACCCAAAATGAAAGTGATATTCCACTTTTTTAAAATTTGATATCTGCGGATTTTATTTTATCATAAAAATGGTATATTGGCACTGCCTGAAAAAATGTTCATTTTGGTTGTGTGTTTCTCAAGATATGGGTTTCATCTTAACCATAAGTCAGCAAACCGACTTCCCAGGGGCCATTTTATCTTAGTTCATGAACGTCGCCACATGCTCAAATCGAGCAGATCGTTCCCTACCCCCCCCCCCCCCCGCCCTGACACAGCACGAAACGGTTATTTAGCACAACTGCATACTTGTCCATGGGTAATTTCTATGGTATTACACATAAATTGTTTTGGCACCGTTCTTTTAAACTCTGAAATCATAGTAATGCCGCATATCAGGTTCAGCCTTTGACCTCGGTGTTTGTCTCCAGTAAAACATCTGCTTCAAAAATTTACTATACTACTTAAGATCGCACTAATCTACATACTTACAACGTCTTAGTTGGCTCAGGGGAACGAATACGTCATTATCGATGAACGTAATTTATTCCTGGTTAAATCACTGTATAAACTGTTGAAAAGAATTTTTGTAAATAACATTGGGTCATTAAAACTAATACATACTCTAAATAATTAACCACAAATAAGTATGGATTCTTATATTACAACTGCCACTCTATATCACAAAACAACATTTCACGCCAATATACAACGTTTACACCTAAAAAATAAATTTGCAGTGAGTTTAAATAAACCTAAACCGCTATTTTGTTAAGAAAAACCCCCTCATTTTTTTTCAAATACCCTTACACAACCTACCACAAAATTCCATAATTCAAACACAATCGATTTTTTTGCAATACGGCAATACGGTATAGTAACCCTAACTGCATAACTTTAGTCTTCAAATGATGGGTAATTTCCAGCTGGGTTTTTTTATATTTATCAAAAGCATTTGATACTATAAATCATGATATTTTGCTAGCAAAGCTTTCACATTATGGATTTAGAGGTGTTGTGCTAAATTGGTTTAAAAGTATCTTACAGATAGCAAAAATATGTAAATTATAATTCTATTAAAGAGTCTTCAGACAAATCTATTGACTGGGGAATGCCCTCAGGTGCTATTTTTGGACCTTTAGGTTTCATAAGTTATGTAATGAATATCCCAAATGCTGCTCCAAATCTATCATTATTTTTATATGCAGATGATACTAGTGCATTTTACTCAAATCAGAATGTGCAGATTATTGAATGACATTATGATGATGGAAGTGGCACATTAAATACATGGTTCAACTCACAAACTTCATTCAATCTAAATAAAACCACTATAGCTTTTTGGAACCATACAAACAACCAATAAATGATGAAATAGAAATTAAGATAGATATATAAAAATCAATAAGTTGATTCCGTGAATTTTCTTGGTATTGTAAATTGAACCAAATCTTTCTTGGAAAGAGGCATATTAAATAATTTGAGCAAAAAACATGTTCAGAAGTATTGTGACTGGCAAGTTAACACTTCCTTCCTGAATGTGTACTATTAATTGTATATACTTTAATTCTTCCTTATATTACGTATGGCTTAACAGTTTGGGAAGGTGCTGGTTAACGTGGTTGATAAAGAGAAGATTCACATACTGCAAAGCGTGCTTTGAGATTAGTGGGATTGTGAATACAGATGTTCATCAAGTCCTCTTTTAAGAAATATATTGCATTGAAAATTGATGATTTATTGATTTAGACTGGTACTTTTATGTACACTCTGCAATACCTTACTCCCATGCTTTGAATAAGGTTTTACAGCTAATTCTGATAATCAATTCATATAATACTAGACATGCTTCTGATTTATCAATTCCAAGTTACAAACTTGGATTTTGCGAAAAATCATTCGATACTGATGGTGTTAAATATTGGATAATCTCCCGTCAAATGTCAAAGCAAAAACTGTTAAAATATTTAAATCTTCATATAAAAGAATAACTATTTAGATAAATATAATTCTAACATCCTAGGTAGGCTGGGATTTTTACAGGCCTTTGCTTATTACTCAGTTCCCTCCCAAGCATATTAAATGTTTAAAATGTCTTATCATATTTGTAATTTGTAAATATACATTAATTGACTTTGTTTCATTTTGTGGAAAATAAAAGAAGTTGAGTTGAAGTTTCCCTTCATATAATGCATATAAAAATGGATAGCATTGTTTGCTCCATATCTTCCTAATCGCAATGAATGATCAATAAAGTAAGTGACACAATGAATCCCGAAAGCAATGGCCGAATATGGCAAGTAACATCTTTCAAGCATAAAACGGTTACATTTGGTTATATTTTCAGTTTGCATTCAGTCAATTGCTTTCAAATGAATCTTTATATTTTTTATCAAATCATAAGCCAAAATCTCAGGTGGTTTCTCATTGCTTTGTAACTTTTAAGATAAATCTAGATTTATTCCATGAAATCTGTAGGTGTGGTTTGAGATACTGCTACTTACAGAATACTTGGATATCAGTATTAATGTGACTTGAGGTGCTGATACTTACAGATTACTTGGATATCAATTTTAAAGGTGGCTTGGGTAATTGATACCTATAGCTTAACTTGGATCACATATTAAAGGTGGTTTAGTACTGATGCTTACAGATTACTTGGTATCAGTATTAAGGTGGCTTGAGGTACTGATACTTACAGACTACTTGGAGTAATCAGTATAAGGTGACTTGAGGTGCTGATACTTACAGATTACTTGGATATCTCAGTATTAAGGTGGGCTTGGGGTATTGATATAGATACTTGGAATATCAGTATTAAGGTGGCTGAGGTCTGATGCTTACAGATTACTTGGATATCAGTATAAAGGTGGCTTGGAGTATTGATACCTATAGATTACTTGGATATTAGTATTAAAGGTGGCTTGGGGTATTGATACCTAATAATTACTTGGTATCAAAAA
>JAMKCH010003057.1:0-34470 GCA_023653785.1 Ophioderma brevispina
TTGAGGATGCAGTTCCGAGTTTATGAATAATCCATGTTCAGTTTTTTTCCTCGACTGATCAGAACCAGAACAGAGGAAAACGCCAGGTGATTTTATATTATGGCGACGGACATCGCTGGTCAGTGGAGAAATGATTGCGCAATTGTGTTATACTTATTGTTGCCGACGCCAAAGCCAGCTGTTTATGTATATATATATAATATTAGATATATATATATATATATATATATATATATAGATCTATATATATATATATATAATATATTATATATTATTATTATATATATATATATTCCGCCGCCAACATAAGGAGCGTTATGGATCAATATTCTCAAGGGATCTGAAGACCTTCGGGACCTTTGAACATCCCCCCCCCAGGACCTAATTTCTGGGTTTTTTATTTTCTTGTCCTTATGTGTTTGCTTGCCTCTATCGTGGCTTTGTGTTTTAGTTTGCGTTCTTTTGTCGTTTGTGACGTTCAACACCACTTACTTTGTATTTTCTTTTTTGGTCCTATGCGACTTTTTTCGTGTTTAACTTTTCCGCCATTGCATAAGACTTCGTGCAGAAGTTGAAAGCTTGGCAGAGGGGTTGTGCTGGTTTTGACATATTTATATTATAGTGTGCAACACTGTATCGTTTTACACACGATCCCCCTCTCTTTTGGAAATGTCTCGTTTGTCGACCTTTTTGACAATTCTATAGTTATATATATATATATTATATAATATATATATATATAAAATATATATATTATATATATAATAATACATCAGAAGATTTTTTTATTTGGTGTAATTTGGACTTTGGGTTTCAGAAACGGTGTCAGTTTTACCGATTCGTAAAAATTGTATTTGCCTACTTCAGCCACCCTGCCACCCATAGGCACAATGGTACAAAGCCAAGATGACTGCGAATGCTAAGTATCGCTGAAAGTGGCCCAAATCATACGATATTATGTTTTTTCGGCTTTAAAATTGACACAGTTTCTGACCGAAGTCCAATGACACCAAATAAACATCTTCTAAAAGCTTGAATTTTACCTTAAACAACCAATGCAAACGTTTGAGAAAAAGTAATTAATTTTTGAATATTTTAACAAATATGTTACACTCTCAGAAAACTGTTTTGTTTTAAAATTTTAAAACAACTTTTAACAAATGGCCAGCCAAAAAAAAATGGGGAATTTAGCAGGTTGTTAGTACATTTACCAAACATTAACCAAAATTCGTCCAATAATATGCCATAATATTTACATTACCTAACAAATGGGTAAACACTTTACCCAACGTGGGTTGTTAAGTTGGTTAAAATTAGCGCACCGTCTGAGGAGTGTATGACCCCCAACGAAGACGGGTTTGAAAATCCTATATGATTATACGTTATATGCGTTGACTAACTGTGTTCATGTTCAGGGTTGTTCATTTTTCAAGTTATTTTAGTCTCACCACATCTTCAGGGATTTAAACAAAACATATTAAATACAATATGATATAAAAACAAAATTACAATTGTTTGAAGACAGAATGACATATATGCAATTTGAGCTAATGAAGTCAAGATATTACCAGATATTATTAGCATACATACAAACGCTAATTAGCATTAGGTATTAAATCATTGGAATATCGATTATAAGTGGTAATAATCATATAGAAAAAGGAGGAAGATGGGTGTGGGAGAGGCCATTAAAGATCCAGTGACCTTTAGGATTGACCCCAACCCATGGGAGATTAACTTATTTGTAGCAGCAAGTTGCTACAAAACAAGAACAACAGAACAAGACAAGATAAAAACAGGACAGAACAAACAGGACAGGGCCAAGGGGTAACAAGAGTGAATCACATTGATGTAAATAACACAGGGTAAAAACAAAGATGGTAAGTGATGTGATGCTATCTTTATGAAAAAACAATCAAAATAGTGCAACGAACTGTGGCCTACAGAATGATACGAAGGTTGGTTGAGAAATTGTTTCCTTCGCTCTCCCGATACATATTAGAAAATGGATAATTAAGTATTCTTATAGGTCCTCACATATATAATTATGAGTAAAAAGTAATGTTATCGAAAGTTAAAATGACTGATTTTTTTCTATAGTCTTTATTAAGTACGTTCCTAACGCTTTTTTTTTACCATAGGTTTTTTGTTATTTAAAAAAAAAAACACAGACCACACATAGATTGGTAGCTCAGCGAAAACTGGTGTTCTTCATCCGCAATTTCAACACAAATAAAATCATATTTTATAGTTTATTGATGACTGTAATAAATTTTATACCAATTTAAATTATGATTATTGAAAAGTTGCGCAATTTAAATTTACATCAATACACGTAGTGTGTGAGTGTGGGTGGATGGGAGCTGGAGCGGCTTGTAGGTTGTGTGGGTGGGGGAACAACCCCACGGTTATGTGGTTTATTCCGTTAAGAGATATATCCGAATCATAGTGTTGTCAGTAAGTATGTCAGAAAAGGGGGTCACATTATGGAAACACCCGGTTAAAAATCATGTAGTTTCCGTTTCCTGGGCCCTTTTCAGAGCCACACGTTTTGCTTCAAACATCAATGTGGTTGAAGCAGTGTGCAAGCCAAACTTCAGAATTATGGGTTTTGGTGACCGTTCGTACATGTGGTTAGTAGAAAACATTTTACAATTTTGAAAAATCGGGGTGGCGTTGATAGGTTAGGATATTTTACAAATAATATGATAATGGGAAGGGACCGATAAGTCCCGGTCTACTGGCTTGCAACGTCCTAGCTACGCCCCGCGATACAACTTATACAACTTTAACCAGACCATAATCAGATCTGCCTTATTGTTTTTCTTTATCATTCTTCTTTTTCACGGAAATGACCCTTATGTTATTTTCGGAGTATGACCCTTATGTTTTTTTCGGAGTAAAGACCCTTATGTTATTTTCGGAGTGATGACACTTATGTTATTTTTGAGTAATGACCCTTATGATTTTTTCGGAGTGATGACCCTTATGTTTTTTTTTCGGAATATTGACCTTTCGGAGTAATGAATTTTCGGAGTAATGACCCTTATGTTATTTTCGGAGTGATGACCCTTATATTTTTTTCGGAGTGATGACCCTTATATTTTTTTCGGAGTGATGACCCTTATATTTTTTTCGGAGTGATGACGCTTATGTAATTTTCGGAGTAATGACCCAATGTTATTTTCGAGTGGATTGACCCTTTTGGTTTTATTTCGGAGCTGACTGACCCTATGTTATTTTCTGAGATGGATGACCCTTATGTTATTTTCCGAGTGATGACCCTTATGTATTTTCGGAGTATGACCCTTATGTTATTATTCGGCGTAAAATGCCCCTTATGTTATTTTCGGAGTAACGCCCTTATGTTATTTTCGGAGTGATGACCTCGAAATAATGATCGTCATAATTTTTTCGCAATAATGTCTTCGGAAAAACGACCTTGTATTTTTTCGGAGTAATGACCCTTATGTTTTTTTCGGATAATGACCCTTCGGAATTATGACCTTATGTAATTCGGAATAATGCCCCTTCGGAATCATGACCCTTCGGAATAAGCGGAGACCCCGAAAGAAATATGATCTGATGAATGATTAGATAAAATGCATTTTCATACACCAAACTCACCATACCTGTTTGTGTCAGAAAGTGTCCAAAGTGTCAAAATGCTTTGACACTTGGGGTCAAACCATATGTATAGTCTCTGTGCAATACCAGCTGACTACCGGGTAATTGGAACATTCTGGGATTTAATGCCAGGTGTATATACGCCTAATCACTGTGCATGAAGTTGCCTCGTGGACTTCTGTCGTTTACTTTCAATACTCTAACCAGGATTGCAATGGTTTTGGGGTTATAATAATTATAATAGGGCTGTTTTGATATTAGCGTGTATCGGTGACGCATGGCGACAGAGCGCATAGCTCTGTAGCCATGGCGCGTATGTTCAAGGTATTATGTTTGATAGAGATTACTTTTGCAGGGGAAGTTTCTGGAGTTTTGAGTTAGGCACATTATTTAAACAGAAGTCATGATTGATGTGAACTTCATATGTTTTTTCTTAATTTATCATGATATTACTAGATCTTTTGAACAAAGGTTTAAGAGATGATTTTTTTAATGTCACTGGGACCGAGACTGCCATAGTAAATCATGTAGCAGTTTCACAAATTACCGTTGGGAAATCCCCATGCCAATCGAGCTGGAGATGTGTCCACCCTACCTACCTGTACAGAACCACGTGATATCGTCTCACATCTTGATCGATTACGCTGTACCAACAGAGATACAGAATGCTTGCTGCTTTGCCGTATTGTAAGTTATAAACTGTAACGAGATGAATAGTTCTGGTGTCCACTTCAGTACCAGGTCACTGTCATGGTATCAGATATCAGTTGGCTCTTCGTGGCGACCGATATATATAAATCCGACTATGTGAAATTGCAAGGTCTGTACATGAGCCTGCTGCCCAAAGTGTCGATTATTTTTGGTTTCCAACAGACACGTGTATATGTCTAAACCTATCAAAATTTACCTTTTTCCCTACGATTCAAAAACCGACGTACGATGACCATAATCGGTTGTTTTTTTAGGGATACGTACGTCATTTTTACCTGAATGGTTCCCCCGAACCATAATAAACAATCAATGCCCGTGACGTCATCAAATCTTTGTTTTTTCCAAAAATTGGCTGTTCTTCCCATAAAAAATTCCTTTTAAGATTCAACATCTGTATATTGTTACCCGTTAAATAATTAATATTCATGTCCCCGCATGAAGGTGAAAAAGATGGTGTCCATAAGGCTACAAACTGAAAACATGTCAGCCGGCTAATACCCTTACCGTGGCTGAATGAGCAGACGGGTCCCCGTAATAGTTTTAGCGGCTTACAGCCACTTCGCGCGGCTGCGGGGTTATGCGTCCAGTAATAATCGACTTATTATTTGGGTAAATCTTGTTGACGGCTCAATCAGGTTCTATTGCTGCTGATACAATAGATGAATAGGATTATACCATCGCCGGATTATAACGTCGCCAGTAAATTCCACGTAACCAATTCATCTCACAACAAACACGTAACATCAAACCTGAGACATCAATTACCAATAGTTATAGTAGATTCAACCCCATCGTGTCACCTCTGTACTTTTCCGAAGGTATTAGCATTGTATGAGGGGATGTGCAATGGATGGAAAAAAAATCCACGCTAATCTATGGAAACATGTATAGTCCGATCTCAGAGAAAATCAATTTTGTGCTTAATTGAAATCATTCAAGTCACATAAACGCAGTTATGTTGCATTAACTTTCATACCCTCTGACAATCGTATTTTGCTTTCAATGAATTCATGTAACAGGCGAGTTGAATGTCACTGGCTTTTGATGCGCCCTATTTGAAATGCAACACAAAGACTTTGCATTCTCTATTTAACATGAAAGGCCATTAATCTTCCGTTCGTTCATGAGACAGGTGAATCGGGCCATATGCTTTCATGTTTCTGCCTCCTCTCCAACTAATCGACGCTGTCCAAAAACGTTTCCTCCGGTGACACGATGGGTTTGAATCTACTATAATTGAGCACAAAAGTAAGTTTGTCGGTCATCTCGTGGTACACCACACAAGAAAGGGCAACAATTCAGACTAGTAACATTACAATTGAATTCCAGAAATGCTCAATAACATAGGTGAACTTATTATGACTTTGGTATTTCTCCGTGGGGGGTGGTTAAGAAAGATTTTATGAATCATAAGTGACATGGTTATTTCCAAATTTTTTGGGATCTATTGACGGCTTGATAAACAATGTTCACACGAAGAGCTTGGCCAAAAACCACCTTATCAGTAAGACGCCGCTAATCCAATTTTCTCTCTTGTCCGGTTTTGGACATGGTCCGAATAAAGGCCCCGGTTGCTTGTAGACGCGATTTTTTTCCGTATCTAAATTTAAATTTCACAATTGATTGTTTGAAATTATTAATTAAATACCTTGATTTTCTTTAATTTTGCCCTAGTTGGGTTGCTATTTGGTGAATCTGGATTTTTTATATGGTAATAAATTCAAATACTAGTAGGTAAGTGTCAATAACGGTACAGGAATTGGAGCTCCTTAAACATTAATTGTTGAATTCAGTTACCTTGTTTTGATATTAAATACCCGATGTTCTGAATATTGCTAATTTTTTTGGCGGCACTTTGGGCGCAATCGTGGATTTTTAGATATGGCAAAAAACTTCAAATTGCTAGAATTTTAAATGCAATGACAAGACAACTCTATTCTAACATTAATGTATAATCATACAGGTGTTGATATTTAAGTACCCAATTTTCTTTAATTTTGCCTATTTTGGCGGCCCATTTTGGACGCCATCTTGAATATCGCGGGAGAGTGCCGGGACATTTATTTTGTTAACATCTCAAATGGTGTTAGGACCATAAAATGAAGCTAAAAAAAGTTTGTTTGGTAGAGTCGGTCTGGGGGATCAGCGGATACGTTCCGTACTATTACTGTAATAGTGGCACATACATGCCCCACCAAAAAGTACAAATGGGTACATGTCTGTGCCTAATAGATTTAATTTGGTCCATCTAATTCAAAATGAAGGGACAAAGTCTGCGATTGTGGCAGCAGGGTCATGAATATTTCGTCCATTTTGACGCATTCGAAAATAATGATGCCCCCTAATTTCCAGACGATCCAACCGCGAATCCATTTATATTCCGCGATTAGCCTTCTGACCCTTCAAGGTGCACGAGTTTTATTTAAAAACTCCTCGGGAAAGGGGTTTTTCTTAGGGGTTCCATGTGCTTTAACTTAAAAAGTTATTTCTAAGGATATTATCGCAAGGTAAATGATGCATTGTTAGATAGCTTATTGTTGAGCTACTACATGAAAACTCAAGAATGAATCCCAAAAAAATGTGCATGGATGTTACTGACCTTCACATTGATGCATGCACATGCATGAACCATACAAATAATCTCTATCCCTAACGCCCATTAACCCTCGTCGAAGAGGGGGGGGCGTACCACCCCCACTAACGGATAATTCCCTGCCGCACAAAAAAAACGAAAACGAATGTTTGTATTGTAAGTATCTTTAGCGGAAAAAAAAAATGGACCTGGTACCATCTTCAGGAAGGTCAGGGTTTCCCGTCAAAGTCGGGAGGTAGGGGGGGTATAAATGCCAAAAATGGTACTTTGTTACGTATGAGCCACTGTAAGCTAATACTGACTATATTTGTATATTTCTATTTTGGATAAAAACAGTATATGCTTACTTGGCACCACATTGCCAAATATTACCAATTATGCTTGCATTGAAGTCGAAAATGGTCTCGAAATCCCCTGATTTGAAGATTTGTTTACAAATATAAGGTAAAATAAGCTCTCAGTTAGGGACGTCACCATGATGTCATATTGTTAAAACGTGTTTGTACTTTTGAGAAAAGGACATATGTAGTAAATGTCCCTTAATTAAAAAAAAATGGGGGGGGCCTTGGTCGTGAACGTAAGTAGAAAAACCTTGGTTGGACGAAGGTGTTAACTGCATTTAATGCACACCTTGAAAAAAATCAGGGGATAGGACAGGAAATTGGCCCTAGATTTCTAACAGAAAAATAACGCTACCTCCCTTTTTGTGGCTGTCGTAAGATTTTCATAAAGGGACGTTAAGGTAGGACTTATTAATTGCTTAATCGGCGAGTTGGTATCAAGCGATTGATATGGGCCGAGTGAAATGGTGGTGAGTAATAATTGGGTGATTTTGATTATGGCCGAGTTAATAATAGGGTGAGTTTTAAAGTGGTGGGACGATTTGATACGGAGCGAGTTAGTTGGAAATTGGAAGCGACTTTGATATGGGACGAGTGCTAGGGAAGATTTGATATAGGCGAATTAAACTTAAGGTGTATAAGGTTTGAACACTCCCGGTAGTGTATAAGCGAGGTCCATGTGGACCACCCCCCCCCGAAAATCACTTTGCCGGTGGGAAATTGTGGGAATTGGTAACCAAAAAATCTTGGTATTCATTAATGGGGTACATCAACACGACACACATAACAGGGAAAAATGAAAATCGGTTGGTACTTGATTCAAAATGCGGTCAAAAGACAACGCGCACCCAATCTCCCGCCCAAAAAAATGAAAAAACTTACTATTCCCGAATGACTTTTTCTACAAAATTTGGCTCATATAATAGGAGACCATAAATAATTTAAATGCTGTGCTGAAATAGAGAGGCAAAACAAATTTTGAATCGCGCCACCAAAATACTTAATGATGCTAAGTAGCCAGTAGCATATAAACATCATGAGCGATTGTTTTTCCCACCAAAATATTCGAAACGGTATTTAGGGCAATACATAAAATGTTTGGGCCAAAATAATTTAACGTTAAAATGGTAGCACGAAAAACAAAATGTTGGGTGTCCATCACGTATTTAGACCCACATTGTATGTAACATTTAACTTAAGAGTTAATAAGCAGCGATTTGATACGGGGCGAGTTTGGATGGGGATGGACAATATGGGATGAGTTGATACGGGCGAGTCGCGTGATCCGAAGGAGCGAGGTTAATAATGGGGGAGTTGGTAATGGAGGAGTTGGTATTAAAGGAGAACCCGTACAAACGAATTAATATTAAACAATATACACTATAAAATAATTTACCACATATCGAGTGGTTTTGTCATAGAAAAAACGGGGAATTATGAACACTAAACAATGAATTAAAACCATCTAGTCTGACCATGTGGCTATTTAAAAATCGCGCTAGTGTATACACGTGTTATGCGCTTACGACCGGCACGGTTTAGTTTAGGTCATGCATGCCATAGGAAATACACTTTATGAAAGCATCACATTGCGTGACGGAGGTCTGCTCTACTGTGCCTCGTATCGCATAACACAATACATATCCCCTATACAGTTAGCGCGAATTTCAAATAGGGCCTACTGTGGTCAGGAAACAATCCTTTAATTCCTTTTAGTTAGTATAATTCTGTTTTCCCATGAAACACACTCCATATGTGTCAATACTGTTTTTATTATAAGCGTATATTGTGTAAGTTATTCCTTGTACAGGTTCTCCTTTAAGCGAGCTGAAGATTTCATCAATTTGATTTCGGTACAAAGTGCGTCGAAGTTGTAGTGAGGCAGCATACACCAGTTTAGGAGAGTTGTGCCGGTGAAAGAAAATGGTGTCCCACCATGAGAGAGTGTCTAGACTCTACACATAGCAAATGACGGAATAAACCGTGACTTTGTAGCCGATGCCACTGGGGTCAGTGCTGAAACACCCCCCCAATGATGCCCATACTGACTCAATGGGAACACAATAGACAGATGCGTGGTAGGGACACTCAGTCACACGGACAATGTAGTATATGACACCTGTGTCGGAATAATAACGTCTGTCAAACATATGTAAAATTGACCGTAGGGATGTGGAGTTCATGAAAACAGGTGATAGACAAAATTAATAAAAGTGGTGGGAATTGCATAACCCGCCATTTCAAAATGGATGCCATTATTAAAGGTTGACTCCAGAATTTCCCGAGGAGGAGACCTCAATTTTCAAACAAAGCGTCTTGTTTGCATATACATAATGCCTTGTCCATTTACTACTCACTGTGGGGAAAATAGCTAAGCTCAAATCGAAGTCCTTCATAGAGAAAATCACAACTTTGTTTTAAAATTCCGGATCCGGATTTTTGTTATACATAGTATCTTCTTTTTTTTTGGCACTTTCTCTTCATAATGCTTACTGCATGATAAAACGAAAAAATCCGATACATCTCCAAACTTTGGAATTGAGGCGACATTGGAGGTGACTAACTTTAGTTCGAGTTTGACTATTTTGAATTTATATGAAAAGACTTTAAAGGCAAAAAACACCAAAGAAGCAGTTTGGTGTTAAAAATATTTTTTTTGACCATTTTGAAAGTTTTCAGTAAAAATATTCCCAAACTATCAAAATGTTGGACGTGCCGAGTTTTCCAAGATGGCTGACATTTAATTGACACAAACATATTTATTATTATAGCCTATGAAGATGGTTGTGTTTTCAAATTAAGATTTTCTGGGTCAATGAATGAGTTCAATAAAACTATTACAAACCTGTCAGAGGATATAAAAGTAATGAATAGGAAGTTTTCATATGTCATATTTTCCAAGATGGTCAACACATAAAAGGCACAAAATCCCTTTAGACAGCTAGTGATGACAATTTGTGACAAATGTATGTTTTTAGGTCAAGGATTCAACGACTTATTATATCGACGAAACGTAAACCGGATCAGTTACACCAATTGGATTCGCTTATTCCGTTATCAGCACTTTTATATATGACGGAATAAACCGTGTTAATACAATGGGGTCAACCGAGCCTGTTTCGTTCGTCGAATATAATAGCCATTTCAACAGACCAAAAATATTTTCAAAAAATAGGCGAGAACGGTCATGTTCTCATGAACCACCATTATGGACAAATTGACTGCTATATATATATTCACCGACTTTGATACTATTCAACGAAACGAAACGGGAATGGTCATTGACTTTGCGGCGCACATTATTAATTTTGCATTGGATTGCATAACGGGAATATAAACTGCATGTAAAGCAATGAGTTTCGTTTCGTTCGTCGAATTATCATAAGCTGGACATTTAGCTCTGTAGTACTTATAAGGAAATATGTCAAGATTTTTGTCCAGCTCAGTTGCTTACATTCATAAAATATTATTATACATGCATCACGATATTCCGAAAAAAAATAATACAATTTGATGTAAAATAAAAAAAATAGAGGCATTTAAATTTTTGCTTTTTTGACATGCGAAGAAAACGGGCGGATTTTTCGCCACGGCTTCATTGATCAAAAGCGCACAATTTTGCTCTCCTCGTGACGTCAAAATGATGACCAAAACATCGTGTTGACTCGAATTGTTATTGCTGACACTGTAATATTGATGGATTAATGAAAGTAATAATAAAATTTGAAAATAAGTTACAGAATGACATATTTTGTTTCATTTCGTTGTGTTTTAATTATTATTGATATAAAAACACATCGATCGCAGTTATAGGAAAGTGGCAACACTGCGATATGATGGTCACAACGACGTAAATTATGGATGGTCATCACTTTGACGTCACCATTTGAAAATTAAAAGGGCAAATACTCAACAAATGTAGACAATTTTCAACTTATTTTGATTTATATGTAATCTACGTTACTTAAGCTTTCCATCCATACCAAATTTTCCAAATATTCAGAATCATGACATATTTCCTTTAAAGTGACAGGAGGAGATTTTTTTAGGATACGAATTTCTCTCAAATTTCACTGGATCGGTTGTAGACCACCTAACGAGAACGTTTCGAAGGTTTATTGGACAAACAGGTGCAAAAGAAAAACGCAAACCTTGTTTTGAACTTGCATGCTATTGTAATCGTTCCCCATAGACAACTATGCATGTTTCCCACGGTATTCACCCTGTTTGACAGGTCTGTGACCTTTGTGGTTTTAATATCAATAGGTACGAGTCTATGAAATTCATGAAATATACACATTTGTTGATTTAAGTTACGGAAAGCTTAAAAGCCTACATATTACATGGATGTCTTTAACCTCTTATTAAAGGGGGATGGCCCGATTTAAGTAGACGATGTTTTCATCTTGATAGAGTTGACTTCACTACAAAACTCCGTCTGTAAATATTCGCGCTGATATTTCAATCCGTTTTGATGTGAGACCTAAAAACGTGATTTTGTAAGCCCCATAGAGTGCTGTGTAAAATTAATATTGGTCCACCAAAATGGGACATATTTTCGCTCATAACTTCCAAACTAAACACTCTATAGCCCTAAGATTTCACACGGTAAATGAGAAAAATAGTAGCTTTTTTCTAATACCAAAATTGTTATTTATTGTTATTTTTAAAATGAATCTCTGTTCTTCCAATGGCCTAGACTGTCATTTGAGAGCAAATTGGTTATGGACACGTGTACACCTCTTTGTAGTCAATGTTTTGAGGTTTTTGTTCATAGGGACCACAAAGCGCAGTTAGGAAGTTCTAAGGAGAAGTTGCTGAGGATTTTGTGTTGGTATTAATTATCAAGCATCTGGTTTAATATATTTTATTACTTTGCCACATTATGCCTGACATTGCAGTAACTCTGAAACTTTTGGATACATTATATTCAGATATTGGGCTATTTAGGAAAACTGTGACAGAAGCAAATAAACATCACTTTTATATTCATCTTACAAGTTTGAAAATAGTTGTATTGAACTCCTTGACAGAGAAAACGCTCGATCATCTTAACACCAAAATCATCTTCTTATGTTATGTAATAAGAAATATAGTTTTTTTTTTTCAAATGAGATGTCGGCCATCTTGACAAATAGCCGTGTATATAAATTTCCATGACTCAGACAATTCTGACAATTGTATATTGATCCTCTTGACCCAGACAACATACATTCCGACACTAAGTCGCCATAGTAGTGCTATTACCTTTAAAATGGCGGCCATTTTGGAAAATGTTGGGTTATGCAAATTGCCATCACTTTTATTTTTGTGATCACGTATTTTCATGAACTACACAACCCAATGATCAATTTTAGCTATATGATTGCAAATTTTATTATTCCGGCCCTGGTTGGTAGAGCTCTATATAATAAGGCCCTTTTTCACCTGATGCTGAAGCACTATTGTCCTTGTTTGTTCTGTCACAAGAGAGCTTAAAGGTGCTTATTCCGATTTATAAGTATTGAGTTCTCTACTTGATGTGAGAGACTGGCACTTGTATATACTCACCATCGAGTAACGTGGGCAACAAACTTGGGTTTTGATGATATATGCAATAATGCATGTTGCAAAGCCCTATTCAATGCTATGCTAATATTGATGGTTAACCACTAAAACGGCGGTTTTTTTATTATATCTTGGGAATGAAGTGGATTTAAGGGCTCAATTTTAGGGCGACAATGAGAAAAATACGGCCTTTTATCTGACATCAAAATCAATACTACTTACGGGTAAATCAGGGGGTCCCAAAGACGATCGGAACACGCACCTTTAATGCAGTTTATAACAATTCTGTTACGTGGGGAGGAAGATCTTTGAAAATTTAATCACTTTTAATTTTGTTACAAAGTGCGTCAAATGTGTCCTTTTCTGTTCTTTCACAAGATAGCTACCAAGTAGCTACCAAGTATCTAATGTGAAGCACCCTAGTTCTGGACAGATACCCGCTGCCAACCGCCTTAAATTCAGAGAGAGTTTCTTAAGCAAAGTCCAACCTCTTGAAACAGTCTCTAAGGCGCTCAAGAGAGTCGCCTTGTGGAAAGAAAGACTTGCCATCAACCAAGTAACATCTATTGGCATTGAACCTGGTGAGCATCTCCCGCCTGGAGCTGACTCCTCATGGGCTGAATGGCGATGCCTCAACAGATTGAGAACTAGAATTGGCCGATCTAAGGTTTCCTTGCAGAAGTGGGGCTATCTGGAAGCAGATCAGGACACTACCTGTGGTTGTGGAACAGCACCACAGACAATGGAACATCTCTTGGTCTGCCCACTGCTGGAGCAACGATCCACAAACAAGGACCTTGCGGAATTCAGTGAAGCAGCCAGACGTTGTACCCATCTCTGGCTGGATCATATTTGAGAACCACAGTGTGTGGACACGATAAGAAGACAAGATAGCGTAACGTAGTTCGTAAAAATGTTGTTACAAAGTGCGTTGTTGTTATAAGCTGTGTGCTGAAAGACGTGCCATGACGCGACTGTTAGATATAAGTCGAGTAAACTTTCCGCTGTTACCACGTATGCACTTAAAGATGGCGGGAGCGATCAGGGTGCAGCTCTTTTTATTATGCTCTACTAGTTACGGCGGTCCGGAAAGTGTGTAGTCTGTGTCACAGACTGCGAAAGATATTATCTAAATTAGTACTGCGCGAGAAATTAACGTTATCAGTCCGTCATAGCGAATGAATGCAAATGAAACTAAATCTCAAATATCTCCGGAAAACGAAGGGTCCTATGGAGATTTTTGAGGGTCCGTTACTATATATGTTTTGTTTTGAATATGTATCGTAATTGGGTCTGAACCTATAGAACCTAGCGAGAAAATTGAACGTTTTTGTCGAGTACACGAAACACGAAATCGCTACGGGCCGCATCCCTTTTCCCCACAATGCCTTTCGGTATTATTTCAGTCTTTAGAATTTTCAAACGCTGATTTCAATTTACGTTAACTTTTTTTTCAATTTTAGAAACAGGATATACGTACTTACCGGGCCGCCGTACTCTACTCCCTCTGTAAGGGAACACTGAGCATATTAATTAATCAAAAAGTCTCTTATATGACTAATTAAATATTATTCGTGCACGGTATTTTTTTATAATCCACAAAATAGTGGTAAAAATGGTTCGAATTAAAAATAATGTTTATTAAAGATTTTCGGATTAAATTGTAGTGCTTGACAAACTGATTCTAGTCATTTGGTGAGTATAAAGTCATCTTTAATTAGTCAATTAAGGGGGGTGTCTACGTTTTATTGCCCAATTTTCGATTGCAATTTTCTTGACTTTACCAATATGTTACATATGCATGTGGTATACCATATTGTAGCCCATGTTGAAACGTTTTGAAAAATGGTCATTATTTTGATCTTATTGCCATGGTAACTGAACAGCGCCTCTGAATGGCTAAACACTTGAACAAACTAACTGCTTACCAGTAACTTGCACTTACACCATACTTGGGTAGAAGGTGCATGGATACAATGCGCAGAAAACCATGAAGCCGGATTTTTGATATGGTTGCCTTGGCAACCAGGAGCTGACCAATTAGGGAACTTTATGCCGTAATACAAAATTGAAGCCCTCATTCAAAAATCCGGCTCCATGGTTTCACAGCCGTTTGGATGCTTAATATCTGTGCCAAATTTCATGTTGATACGACCTTTCGATTTTTGAGTTACGTTCGTTCCCGTTTCATAAAAACCCGATTTTCACCATTTGATATATTGAGCGAAACGTAATCGAAAATATTAAAAGTTGCAAAAAAAAGATTAATTTGGCCCACAATTTGGAAATAATTGTTCATTTATTTTAAAATATAAATTATTACATTTTTAGTGCATTTGGTGCAAATTGGGGATGATCTAATGGGTAAAATTAATTTTTAAAAATAATCGTCTTAAATATCACTGGGTGACTGATAATAAAGAAATACATAAGAAATGCTGTCGAGCTGAAAATTTCGAGTTGGTTTGATGCATAATGAATTTTGAAATTTTGAAATTACACGCTTTTAATTTTGAAAAAGCTTGTATTATGTGGTCATAATAATCACAAAATAGATTTGCTTAAAAATCACAGGGTGAGCACTTTTTACATACAAATGTATACAAAAATGCATCGAACGTGCGAGACTTGCTTACTTAAATCGAGCATAAAATTTGAACGGAATGTCCTATTTACCTCAAACAAAAAGTAAATGAAAGCTGAAAGCTTACACTTTCCTATCATGCTATAATCTCAATTGTGCTAGTAGACTCATTTTCTTCAATTTGAAAACATATACCCCTCTTAATTTATCATTTGACAAATTGAAATGCGTCAGTCTATAATTTATCATTTTAAAGTGTAAATTTAGAGGTAATGAAAATATGTTGTAATCATGAAAACTACTTTAAAATATGGGAAGCTTATCTTCCAGCATATCAAACATGTTTCCAGCATTGAAGTACATATTATGAATGATAAACAACTGATTTGCATGACTAATTTTTTTAATTAGTCAAATAAGACACTTTTTGACTAATTAATATTCTCAGTGAAGGAGAAAGAAACCCTTACCACAAAAAAACTGCCTATAAACAGTCAATAGGTAGTCGATAGGCAGTCGAAGGCATTCAACTGGATTATAAGCAGTCACGCATTTTTAAATAAGTAGTCGAAGCCCTCTTCATGTAGTCATAATCAAAATAGGCAGTCAATTTTTGAAAAATAGGCAGTCAAAGACAATTCGAAATAGGCCTTCATAGCTCAGAATCAAAATAAGCAGTCAATATTTTGAAATTAGGCAGTTGAAGACCATTCAAAATAAGCAGTCATATTGAAGGCTTATAGGCAGTCAAAACCTAATTTGCACACATGTCACATGACCACCAACTGCCATTTCAAATTGCCGAGGACCATGCAGTTGCAAGTGCCGAGGAGCAATTATGGTGGATATTTTGGTTTCTTTTCAAGCAATTTGCTTTGTTTATGTTGTTTGTGGATTGTCTAACAGGTAATGTAAGAGTTATAGATTACACTATATGCAGTTGGCTCAAATCTGTAAGCTTGATGACAACAGTGTTGCAAACCTGCTGAATTTTGCAGTTGTACTTCAGGTTGTTATAGGCTAGGCCAATTGCATTTAAATTTCTTAGTCCTATAACATGATGTACAAGTATATGAGTGTATTTGGTGTATTAGAGTATGTTTGTAAGTTTGTTTGCAAATGTATATATAAACTGTTCAACTTTAAAGGGGCATTCTGTGATCCACAGCCCGACCATCAACCCATGTAGAACGTACTTGCTTAAAATGTTAGAACTGTTGGCCTAGTACTGTATTGAAGGTGTGGCTTAACTCCTATGCAAATATCTCTGATATATATATATATATATGTTTCAATTTGTATTTTCTGTCCATAAACATCCCGGGGGAGGGTTCTCAAAGGTTTGTTGGGTACCCATGCTCGTTTTCAATGAGCCAGTCAAAATCTTACCTGAATTTAATACCCCTAGCGAGACTATAACTTGGTTATTGTGAATTTGATACCCCTAACGATAGTCCCGCATTTGCAGCTAGTCCCTCTTTTTGGGAACGAGCATGGGTACCCGACCAAAACCCAAGACCCCCCCCCCCCGATAAACATAAAGAAAATAGCACCTATTGTGACAAATATTCTGCTGACTATAATAACAAGGTTGGACTGAAACTTTTAAATGGTGTAGTGAACCATGCATGTAACGGGGAATATTGGATGCACAAAATTGTATGCACAAAATATGTTCTTATGAATATATTCAGCGATAATGCGAGAGAATCGCAAAAAATGTGGAAATACATGTTTTTAACTTATAAATCAGGGATAAGTGTGTACAATTCCATACAACTGCTTTAATGTAGAACTAAAAACACCGATGGCGTCTCAAAATCTGCACTAAACAGCTGATTGTGGTTTACACTAGTACATAAACAAAGATCAATAATGTTTGTGTTTGAGGTCATAGTGTATTGATCATGGTGCACAATATCACGCTAAAAATCTGTGATATTCACCAGGAAAGGCTTTTTTGATCTCAAGTTGGAATTTTGATACGCACATATAGAAATTACAGAATCAGATAAAAAGTACTGCCTTGCCTTTAATACACCGATTTCAAGCCAATCACTTGCAGGTTATGTTCGCATATCCATGCCAGTAACCAAAATATAAAAATATGAATTTTGATGATTTTTTCAATGTTTCGGATTAGCAAATCGCTGCTAATCCCTTTAAGGTCTCGTGCACTTGGTGTAAGGGGGGGGCTAATTTGACCCCCCTGAAAACTACTTTGCAGAAAGATTGGATTTTTTTAACCAAAACTCTGGTCATTGGTGGGGTACATCAGTATGACCACATAACAGCGGGAAAATGAAAATCGGTTGTACCGATTTAAAATGGCGGTCCAAAGCCGATTTCTAGTGTTTCGCACAAAATTTTCCTGCCCAAAAATGGAAAACCACTTTCCTAAAGGTTTTTTTTTTAATAAAATTTGGCTCATAATTTAGAACATAAATACATTTACATTGCTGAAATAAATACTGGTAGTAAAAAGTTACTCCAGTACAATTTAAGGGGTAAAACAAGTTTCGAATGGCGCTACCAAAATGCTTATTTTGCTAAAATGCCATGGCTGATTTTTTTTTTCCACCAAATATGCATATGCGTAACTGAAAATTAGGCAATTACATAGTGTTTAACAGGCCCGTAACAGTGTAGTACACCCCCCCATTCCAAAAAGCCTCCAAAAATCCCTAAAAATTGGACAATGGATTTCGCGAGCGGGTTTTTTATGCTATTGTGTCCAAAAAATGTTAAAACTTGGAGAGGGGCGATTGGGGTAAAAAGGTCGCCTTTTGAAAAACGTCGCCCTCCCTACAAAAATCCTGGTTATAGGCATGGTGTTTAAACATGGCATGCGGAAAACAAATTGGGTCAATGTGGACCCCCTTAAACACTTAAGTGCTGTTGATTCAGGGGCAAAATTCAAAAGTTCTTCTGTCAGAGGGAGCAAAGTGAAATACCGCGTTGTTCCTAATAAACGCCCCTGCTCTAATAAACGCCCCCTTACGATTTTTGGATAAAACAATTCAAGAAAATGTGTTAAGCTTACCTAAATCACATGATTTAATGGCCGGGACTGTCGTAATTCGTATCATAATACCTGTTGTGCACAGTTGTAATAGTTTAATTAGTATGGAACTTTGACCTCGGGAGGTGCGAAAAACAAAGCGTCCCCCCCCCCCCCCGCTCGTTCGTTTGTATTATGGTAATCAGCGAAAATAAGCGTGTGTAAGGTGATTTTTGCGTGATTTTTGACTTTCCTTTTGGACTGTAATAAATGTCCTCCCTTTTGAAAAATGCCGCCCCGGGGCGTTTATTAGGAACAATATGGTATGGGGGGCAAAAGTGAAATTATGGGTGCAAAACTTCCAAATTTTGGCCCCAATCGCTGATAATTGCCCAAATTTGGTGATTTTTAGCCCCGAATCGCTGATTTTTGCCAAAAATCAGTCATTTTTCTTCTGGCCGGGGGTAGGGGGCAAGAAAAAAAAAATAGGGGGAAATGCCCCCCTGACCCCCATGGTACCACCCCACTTGGCCTCACAAACCCCCCCCCCCGGTCAGTATGCCCCTGCCTGTGGCCCTCACTGATGTCGCCATGCATTGAATGCCATAGTCATGTAGAGCTTTATATAAGCAGTCGACTGCCTATATATAGAGCTTCATTAGGCAATCAGCTGCAGAGCGCTTCGTATAGAATCGACTGCCTATATAGAGCTTCATAGGCAGATAGAGCTTCATAGGCAGTCGACTGCCTATATAGAGCTTCATAGGCAGTCGACTGCCTATATAGAGCTTCGTATATAGGCAGTCGACTGCCTATCTATAGAGCTTCATATAGGCAGTTCCTAATGAAGGCTTAGCTAATTTGCATGTTAACTTGGCTGTGGGAAGGCCTATCGTCTGCCTATAGGCCTTCGAAGGCTTACCAAAAGCCTTCGAAGGCCTGTGGCATATATGAAACTGATATGAAGAGCTAATTCGACTACAAGAATCGACTGCCTAAAATGACTGCCTATGCGACTGTTTATCGACTGCCTGTTGAAGGCCTTCAGTTCGGTAAAACATCAAACAAAGGCATACCCACCAACAAACGCCAAGACTGTCCCGCATTTCGACCCAATATGTCAAAAAATAAATTGCTATAGCCACACCACGGAACATTCCATTTGTTTAGCCTAATATATAGAATTACTTTATACACCAGGATCACTAAAAAACTTACGCTACATATTATTTTACAACGCTAAACCCTACTACTTGTTGAGATCGTGAAAGAACTATATTCACTTATGAGATTCACTCATGTATGATATTTGTTAGTCACTTACCGCTATTTGCAGTTTGGCTGAAAGCTACAAGAGCCATAAGAACCACAGGCATATACCTCATGATGGTTATCTACATGTATATGCCCGAGACTGATGACAGTAATGCTGTCCTGCAGCTTAGTTTATATCCAGACACTATCAACTTGATATCTTAAATGAACGAAGATAAAGTGTTAGATATTGTACTGCAGTGGCTAATTTGATCACGCCTGTGATGAATCTAAAAAGAGTTAACGACACGTGATTAACGAAAACGCAAGGTCAAGGTTAACGAGGTCCTGGTTTTTGACTGCTGGTTTACTGTTTTGATTATAACTTTTTATATGCAATGCAAAAATGCGAAAACGTTATACTGTCTTGATAACATTTTCAAAAAAGGGAGTTTCATCAAAAATAATTTACGCCAAACGATGTTCGGATTTTCTATCTGCAAATTGGCATATTATATGCAATTATCTACACCCATTCAGTATCAGTGAACCACACTGTGCAAATTAGAGACTGGATTTTGTGATTATCCTTCTTGGCGACAGGGTTCTTTGTCATACCAACAACCTCAGAACGGAAGATTGGTTGTAAGGGGCTAGAACCTAGCCATTGAAGTGAATCGACCCAATCACGACTAACCCAAATTGCATTATTTTACCAACATAGTTTTGCATAAGTTTAGCAATTAGCAGAGCTAGAGAGAAGAGAGAAAATGCATATCTTACAAATACATATCTTAACCGTTAAAAAGGTAACTGTTTTGCAGCCGTCTGATAGTCTACATCCCATACATTTGTTCCACTTACTTAATTTTATTTGCTTGCTGTACCAAACTCTACAGGAGACTGCAGACAAACTTGATCTGAACACTGGTTTAAACTTCATACCGGGTATACTCAGATTGGGATCACGTGGGCGAAAACAGTCGCTTTATGTAATGTGCAAATTAATGGTTATGATCTGCCCAAACTTTCATACACTCTGAACAAAAGGTCACAGGGGTAGCAATATACGATATTCAGCATGTAATGCTCGAGTAGAGCCATTCATATTAGAGTCCCTCAATGTCACATACTATACAATTACTTGAAATTCCCCGCGTAAAATCAATTGAGACCTTCAATGCGTACCTTGGAATGACACTATTTTGCTATCTGGCCAGCTGAACATTGATGTGGGACAGGTGGGACTTCAATTGGCTCTATGTGGTAAGATCTTTACATCCGAAGTAAGGAGGCCTACTCGTTATTTGTATTGTATTTGTATTATTTGAGGTCAATCTGTGAAGTAGTTATTCCTTTATTGGAGTATAATCACTGCAGATATGCGTCGATTCAAAGGCACACAAACCTATTAGACATGTTAGATACTTAAAAGTAAATTAGATAAAAGTAAATAGGACAAACTATAGACATGACGTAGCAATGGCCGCGAGATGACCGAGACGTCACTATGGCCGCGAGATTATTGGTAACATGGATGCGCCCATCAGTTCCCGATTTCATTTTGGTCTTCGAATTAGCTCATTAATTTATTGTAATATCATTAATGTTGAGAATCGTTTCAACATAATTTATCACATATGTAAACTAAAAATTAGCGTGTTATGTCCCTTTAAGTCACTTATTACCGTAGACTGGTTCCATTTTTCAAAAATGGCCGCCATTTTAACATTTTTGTACATTACTCAAGATTTAAGGCTTGTAAAGACTTCATTCTTGTGTCTATACATATGTTTTCAGGGTCATAGAACACAACTAGACCATCATTTTGACAATTAATTTGCATAAATTTAAAACGGCGGCCATGGGCGGCCATATATTTGTGAAAGAATAGAGACTACGGCACGAACGGGTCGGCTGGATGACCTCTTAAAAGGCCTCCTCGCTTTGGTAACTGGATCTGTTCCCTTACAAGCAGATATAGCAGCCCGGGAGACCACAGCTACCCTGGCCACAATGGGGCTACCAACAGGACAAAGCAGTCTGGGGACAGAGCCACTCGAGGACTCTTGGGATCATGGGGACTGGGAGAAGCTGTGATCAAGCTATCAATCCTGAGCGGTCCGCCGCCATAGCGTTTGATCCGACCACCACGGGCAGGGGCGGATTTAGAGGGGGGCGCCCCCGGCACGCGCCCCCTCTATTTTTTGCAGTGCACAGGGCGCCGTATAGAGCGCCGGGCGCACTGTCATAGGCGTAAATCCCGGGGGGATGGGGGATATATCCCCCCAATATTTTGATGAGGGGGGATGGTCAATACGATCATCCCCCCAATGTTGATGCCTGATCATGTGTTTTTGATCAAAAATAACCTTATATTTTACCATAATAGTTTAAAAATGGTAAATTTTCGCACACTTCGCGCGCATTTTGTTCTAATTGCAATTACATTTAATGGTATTAGCTTCGAAATGGCAAACTTTTTAGCGCGCTGCGCGCACACATGTGCTAGTAATGCATCTTTTCAGCAAATACCGTTTCATTCTTAAATTTTCATCAACCCCATCCCCCCCAATGTCAAAAACAAATTTACGCCACTGCGCACTGTAGATATATAAAATTACCCTTTTACGCATAGGCGCCCTTTAGATCTCTATTAAAGAATGACGCTACAGGGCGTTGGGCGCCGTGTAGATCTAGCTTTGTGGGCGCCCAGTGGACGCAGTACGCCCCCTCCCTCCCCGCTTTTCAGAATTTCGAACCGACTGGGAAAAAGTATGGGTCTACCGGCGAGCGGAGCAAGCCGGAAAATTTGGCGCCCCCCTCTATTGAGAAATCTTGGATCCGCCCCTGACGGGGTCCGGGTTCCAAGAGCAATACGCCACAAGCTGATGATTAATGACTGAAGCGAACAGGTCTATGTGTGGTCAGTCCACCCTCTAGAAGATTGTGCAGTAACTGCCAACAGTTACGTGTAAAATTGAAATAACATGTTATTTTAACAGTTACGTGTAAAATTAGAAATGACGTGTTATTTTACTAAAACAACACGTTATTTCGAAGGTTACGTGATAAAATTTAACGAGCTATCATTGGTCAACTTCAAATAAAGCAAGACTTTAATTGGTGTATTTTATGTCGTATATCCTGATTTCTCACGTGTTCTTTTCAAAAATGTCATGTCATTTTAAAAAGTAACATGTTAATTCACAAACTTACACGTAAAATAAGAAATGACGTGTTATTTTAAATTTACGTGTAAAATTCGAAATGACACGTTATTTTACTAAAACAACACGTTAATTATAAAGTTACGTGATAAAATTTAACGAGCTATCATTGGTCAATTCCAAATAAAGGAAGACTTTGATTGGTGTATTTTATGTCGTGTATCCTGATTTCTTAAGTGTTCTTTCTGAAAGATCATTGCCCATTTTCAAAAGTAAAACACGTTCTGCGCAAAAACTTACACCGGTAAATTAGGAAATTTACATGTAAAATTGAATGCCTTATGACCCTACTGGCCAGAAACATGTATTTGTATCAAAATTTACATGAAATTTTAAATTAACATGTCAAATAATGAAATCAATCATGTTTTTTCAAATAGACATGTAATTTTCTAACTTAACATGTTATAATATCCAAAGATATAATTAGTATATTTGGAATAAAGAATAAATTTGATTGGTTAATAAATCGTCGTGTCATTTCAGAAAGTAACATGTTACTTTAGAAAGTAACACGTCAAAATGTTCGTAACACGTCAAAATAGAGACGTAATGACCCTAATGGCTAACGATAATCTATCACCCCATGACCTATATGACTTTGACTCAACCAAAAGGTTTTTCTCAGCTGAGCGCATACCAGAGCGGGAGGAGTTGTATGGCATGACAAGTTCAGTGATGTACGAAGGTGCTTAACCATGCATGGCACGATATGTGAGGAGGGGGAGTTTGTATTGAATTCTAAGGTGAACAGGCAGCCAGTGTAAGTCATATAAGATGGGAGTTATATGGTCTGAAGGCTTGGTGCGTGTGATAAGACGGGCAGCGGTATTCTGTTTCAGCTGGAGGCGATGGATCTGTTCCTTTGAGAGTCCAAAAAGTAAAGAGTTTCCCAAGTCTAGACGCGAGGTTACAAAAGCGTGACCAATTGTTCCGTAGCCTGGTTACCGAGAAATTTACGGATTTTGCCCAGATTTCTAATTTGAAAGGAGGCGGATTTAGTTATAGAGGATATGTGCGAATTCATCAAAGAGGTTCTATATAGATAGAGAGGCAAACGGTTACGTAATCTTTAGAAATACACCGTCTCGCATGTTTTGCCGACCACAAAGAAAACCTAGAGTACCAACAATAGAAAGCAATGGCTGCAAAAAAAAAAAAAAAAAAAAGGAGTTTGTATTGAATTCTAAGGTGAACAGGCAGCCAGTGTAAGTCATATAAGATGGGAGTTATATGGTCTGAAGGCTTGGTGCGTGTGATTAAGACGGGCATCGGTAATTCTGTTTCAGCTGGAGGCGATGGATCTGTTCCTTTAAGAGTTCCCAAAAAGTTAAGAGTTTCCCAAGTCTAGACGCAGGTTACAAAAGCGTGACAATTGTTCCGTAGCCTGGTTACCGAGAAATTATTTTCCGCTTTTGCCCCATATTCTAATTTGAAGAGAGTCGGATTTAGTTATAGGGGATATGTGCGAATCCATAGTCATTGAAGCATCTATGATGACACCAAGGTCACGAACCTGATTGACTAGGGCAATGGATGAGTTATCAATTGTAATATGCAAGTCTGTGCGTTTGTTGAGTTTCTGTTTTGAACCAATTAAAATGAATTCTGTCTTGTCATCATTCAGTTTGAGGTAGTTATTTCTCATCCATTGCCGAATGTCCTCAATGCATGCCTCCAATTGATGAATAGAATCATGCGCGGCCTCCTGTGATACATCAAATGATAGGAGATTTGCATGTCATTGGCATAAATGTGATATGAAGTCCATAATTTTTTCTGACTGGTGAGGTGTAGATAACAAACCACTGTGGTCCACGTACTGATCCTTGAGGAACAGAGTAGCAGAACAACTGCTTCTGACGAGGAATTTCCAATACGCACAACCTGTGATCTATTTTGTAGGTACGATGTACACCAACTCAGTGCTGCACCTCCTATGCCGATGTTGTTTTCAAGTCTGTGTATTAGGATGTTATGGTCTACAGTATCAAATGCAGCACTGAGATCGAGTAATACAAGTGCGGTAATTTTGCCACTGTCCATAGCACGTAGGATATCATTTTGAACACGTAGTAGTGCTGTTTCGATGCTATGATTAGCTCTATAGGCAGATTGGAATGGATCCTGTAAATTTTAGGTGTGCTCAATCCTGAATTAATTTTTTAGGTGATATTGATTAACACTTAAGTGCCCAAGGGGGGGGGGGGTCCATAGTACCCAACATTTGATTTTTTTTGCGATTTCTCGGTTACGCAATCAATTTTTTCAAGGAGTTTTTTGCTAATTGTCTGACTTATGAATACGCTTCTCTTGATACAAAAAAATTTAAATCCGCCCACGGCTTCATTAGAATAATTAGGTTGGGTCCCTAGGAACCCCCCCTTGGGCACTAACGGAAGTGAAAAAATCAAGATATTTTACTAATTAAAAAATTAAAGTAATTAATCTTGGGATTTATTTGCTAAGATATATACCTTTAGGAGGTAATTAATAATTAATAATATTTAAATCAAATAACCCTTTATATGCTGATAGCATCAATTTTAATTTTCGAGTCGAGTTTCATTGGGTCATATTTTACTCAAAAAGATCAGCAAAATAAAGACACCAAGAGAAAAACACCAGCTGGAAAAAATAATATCTATGTTGTATTTTTAAAGCATTGTATTTCTGATTCGTGCAACATGACTGCAAAATGGTTTCTCTATTGTTTTTACAAGGGTGACACGCAACGATTTTTTGCGATTTCTCGGTTACGCAATCAATTTTTCAAGGAATTTTTTGCTAATTGTCTGATTTATGAATACGCTTCTCCTGATACTTAAAAAAAAATTTCAATCCGCCCACGGCTTCATTAGAATAATTAGGTTGGGTGCCTAGGAACCCACCCCTTAGGCACTAACGGAAGTGAAAAAATCAAGATATTTTACTAATTAAAATATTAAAGTAATTAATCTTGGGATTTATTTTGCTTAGATATATACCTTAGGAGGCAATTAATTAATAATACTTAAATCAAATAACCTTTTATATGTTAATTTTGTCATGACGTGCTCTTAACTGTGTAAATCTGTGGGGAAAATAAGGTGATTTTGAAGTTTCTGAGAAAAATACAGGATGGTATAAATTTGGCTATATTTTGCAATAATTATTTTAATTGGTTATTCTAGAATAGATATAATGAATTATTTTGGTTCAAAACCTTATTATTGGAGTTGCTGGGATGATGGAAATGTGCGAACCACTCTTTTTCGGAGAGTGACACATTTCAATTGGCCATAGGTCAGAGTTCAAAGTTCGGATTTCAATTTTTATTGTGGGTATGTGGTTTACGTGACGTGACCCCCTTTACTAACTTGTTATTTCATGATCAATCTCCCTTGGAAAGTGGTTATCGGGTTTGGGTCGCCTAGGACCCCCCCCCCCCCCCCCCCTGGGCACTAACGGAAGTTTTTTTTTTTTTTGTTTTTTTACTACATGTACCCAATACATAGCACAGATACACATAGCGTATGCGTACATTGCACGTACACAATAAGTACATGCATCATGTGCAACAAGTTATGTACGTATGCACAAGCATGTTAAAGTCAGACAAGAATAGACACGACGTATTAACAACATATAAACTGGCCAAACCGCAGAAGTTTGAAGAAAAGAAGATAAGATGTTGGCAAAATTAATGCAGTACTGTAAATTGATAGTATTTTGCCGTGCAAAATTTCAAATGTACTTAACCGTCATAGTTCGCGCTCGCCAGTTTGATCGTATGTGTTTCCCATCGGCGCCTCGAAAATCCGGGGGGGGGCACTCTAAACAATACCGTCTCGGTTACAGCGTATCACCTTCCAACATTGGCCCTGATTTTGTGTAAATGGGAATTCATTAAGACATATTTTACTTAAAATATCAGTACCGGGGGATCACTCCCATCTTGGAAGTGATACGTATGTAAGGCTGTTAGGACCACTTTTTCAGCACAGTGTCACCCACAGACCCCATATTTTGAAAACCTCACCTAAAGACCCCATATTTTTTTGAAAAATGTTAACCATGTCCTTATGATAATGATGCTATTTTAGGGGGGAAATTTAAAAATCTTTAACCAAAGACCCCTTTTTTGAAAATTTTTCAAAAATCTCACCCAAAGACTCACTTTTTGGAAAATGTTGCAAATGTTTACTCGGAAAACCCCATTTGGGGGCATTTGGCTGTCTCTCCACCCAAAGACCCCATTTTTATCCGTCCCCTGTCACTGAATGCCCCGGGGTTTCGAAGCGCGAGCCCATATCCCATTTCATATGTGAATGCCCCCCCACCCCGATAAAATAGAATAGCTAAAAAACAACAGCAGTGGTAAAAAAGCAAAAATCACCTCAAAAACTTGTAATTTGAGGCATTATGTTCTTGATTTTGCAACATGACTGCGAAGTGCTTTTACAAGGATGAATTAAAGACTTTCAATATTCCTTCATCCAAATCTTTAATATTGATTTTCAATCTTTGGTTTTAAGAAAAGAAGGGTTTCAAGTTTGGTTTGGGTAAGGAGGACGCGTACGTGCTCCGAGAAACTGAAGTAGGGCATAGTATTTTGCCGGAAAAAGGGACCATAGCCTATACCATTGAGGGATTTAATCTGGCTCAGATGAGGAGGATTTGGAAAAAGAGTAACATACAAAATGGGACTTGAAAAAGGGTCATACCAAAAGACTAAAAAGAGACCCATATTTGCGGAACATACGCAAGAACTGTAATGAGATAATCATAATATGTGTAATATAAAATGTACTCTTTGCCTCAAGGAAAGCATGTCCATTTTTTAAAGCATGTCCATTTTCACCTTTCTCTCCGATACGTAACCTCGATCATAGGCACTGATGGAATTTTCGAGAAGGCCGATAATTATAATAGCACCCTCGCAATAATTAAAAGTCAGATTCACTTGTTTAAATGCCCAAGGACGACACTAAACGTGTTGGTCGCTATAGGGCAGGGGTTTCCAACCTTTTTGACGCAGGGGCCCGCATTGCGTAAATCCAAAACTAATGGGGCCCAAGCACAATACTTGGGGGGTCCGATTTGTTTTGGTAGGGACCTGCCTGCGAGAGTCTGGAAGTAGGCCGGGGGAAGTAGGAACCATATCGGCTACTAGTTTTTGCTGAAAAGTGGGCCCAAGCTATATCACACAAACACATATGGGGCTAAATTTAACAAAAATTGGCATTTTTTATGAATTGTTTGACCTTTTTAGCAAATTATAAAATTGTGGTTGAGATGAGGTAAATTAAACTACTAATTTACAATTTTTAGAAAAGTTGGAAAATTTCGGTATCAGATTAAGGGAATTGACTAACTTCCAACAAAAGTTAAAAAAAATTGAAAAAAAAATCTCATACTCTAACATTTGCATGAAAAAGGGGGTCATTATATACCAGAAGGCTGACAATAAAACATATTTGCGACATGTCAGTACCCCCGGAGTCAGAGTACCCCCTCCCCAGACAATAATCATCATACAATCGTTAAATCTAACTGCTAGAAAGAAGTACAATTACCATGATCTAGTGGCTGACTGTGAAGGGATGGTCTACATACATACAACTTTCCAAGTAGAGAGCAGAGCTGTCTGCCATACATAGACAACAATGCCTTTCATCCTGTGCATCCCAAGAGATAAAGAGGAAGACTTAAACTGATTAGCAGCCAAGATTGCACTCAGAGCTCAGCAGAGCTTTAAAGCATTCGACAAGATGGAGCTACAAACAAATCCAGCAATATGCCAAAAGTTTGCCAAAGTCCAAAAACTCAGACACACTATGGCAGAAGTGCTTAATTTGCATTTTTCTAAAGTTCGGCTGTCACAGAAACAGAAAAACGCAATGTTGGCATATTTAAAAATCGCAGATAAGCGGCCCTCTTGGATTTAAAAATGGCCGCCATTTGACCTAAATGTGCTATGTTTGGCTTTAAGCACTCTTACGAATGAAATTTCTTATTGGGGGCTAAACCTATTGTTGGAAGGGGTCAATCTCAATCCAACAACCATCAAGATAATGTGGCTGTGGCCGGCCATCTTGAAATTCAAAATGCCGCCAAGGGGAAGTTGTTTTTCCAGACCTGTCTCTGAAACTAAAAGAGGCATGATATGCATAGTATGTTTCCAATAATAAGAACATTAATAACAAACAATGGACATGCGGTTGTATGAAGCCGTCTGATTTAAAATGGGGCGCAAAGAAAAAGAGGTTTGCCTACATTCCAGAAATTCATGATTCTAGTATCTATAGCCCCAGGCTATACCCATGGTAGGGTCCAGGATATCAAGAACATTGTTAAAAACAACGGTTCATTTGGACGTGGCAGCCATCTAGAATTTTAAAATGGCTGCAAAGTTAAAATGTGAAAAGGTTTGAGTTTGAGTGTGAAATTCTGTCTGTAAACTGTGGTAACAGTCTTATATTGCCAGTTTCTGACACTGACACTTGTTAATCAAGATGGCGGCCATGTTAAGGCCGGCATTCAAACGATCTTAAAAAAGCGAATTACCACAAATCTCTATATTTTTAGTTAAATCGATACGTTTTGATAAAAGGATGAATGTTAAGTATGTGAGATTATGTCTTCAGTTGTCTTATTGAGATTCATATATATATGATGTTTGTTGCTTGTAAACATATTTAAAATTTAACTAAAAAATTAAAAAAAAAAAAAAAAATCTGAAATTATATTAGTATTAGCATATCCCCGAAATTTAAGATAAAAGTGTAAAAAGTACAAGATGATGGTCTTAGCCATTGAAAGATTAGGAACAGTCAGATTAGCATTTGAGGCTGATTATCATGGACGGACGATTTTCACATTTGGATACAAATAAGCCTAGAAAACCCCTTAATCTATAGCTGGTTTTGTTCTTAATAGGTAGAATAGGATCTTGTCAATTTCTACCAAGTACAGTCAAGGTGCGAGAATGTGTAAACTAAAAATACAACTGCGAAACAGTCATGTAATGGACGGACAGGATAGAAGTGTGGTTTTCCAGTTTTTTGGTATTCGTTTCTATTTTCTATCCAACTTTATAGTAATTTTTTTAAATTGACCAAATTATATAAGCAGATCCTAGCCTTCATATAAGACATGACAGATTTTTCACACATTAATGTTACTTTAAGAGTCGCCGCCAAAGATGTGTTCATGGACGGACTTTTTCTTATGTCATGGACGGACATAATGTTAACAAAAATGGTTGACTTGTAGAAGAGTAATAATTTTGCTACTAAAACGCAAAGTGACATATAGCTCCATATGCTGCCACCAAGTGTTTTTAAATTAAAACAACTCTTACTTGAAAGAAGAACTGCTAAATATATCTTTTGGTCATTGACGGACACATCTTTTGCCTTTCGTAGTTGCTCCGTCCATACACAAATTTATCTAAAAATTACTATTCTCTAAAGTTGGCTCTAAATGGATTATAAATCTAAATAGGATGATGTGCATGCAAAATCAAAAAGAAAATTTTAAATCACCGTCTTTGGTACTTTATGGCATCCAAACCGTTTGGAGGCTGGCCCATTGAAAGCAACGTGGAAAATAAGCAAAACGCTTTAAATACTAATTTCCACTAACTTGAATGTTGACTGTCCTCATAAAGAGAAGAGATACTTTCCTTGGTGGCACTTTTTTCCTAAAACTTACGAGAATTTCTGTCATGGACGGACAGTACCGCATCAAAATGTCAAAAACCCTGAATGTCAGTACTATTCTTTAAGCCATCAGGAAATTTTAGTCAAATTAGTATCCTGAAAGGGAACAAAACGATACTTATTATTCAGCCTCAGTAAACTATCCTCTACATAAAAATGCATGATAGCATTTCTGGAATGGTAGCTATAACCAGGTAGGGGACAATCAAGGATTACACAGGGGTCAACATTTTAAAATGATCCGGTCATGTTGAAAAGTATGCCATATCATTTGTCCAACCATAAGGATTCCAAAAGGTATAGTTGGTTCTATCTACAACCCAAAGTTTTGGAGTTAAGGTTAAAAACAGGTCAAAAGGTTAAATTTCAGTTGTACAGGGGTCAATTCTTAAAGTTGCTCCAGTTTAGTTAAAAGTGGTGCAAATGATTGATGGGCTTATAGGATTAAAATAAGGAATAGTTTGAGTGTTTGAAATGCTTTCTTACCAAAGTAGGGAGGAAGCAAGGTCAAGCCCCACTGAATACAATGGACGTAAACCTTTCTAGCCTCCTACATTGTAACTAAGCATTTTATACAATCAAAACTATTCCTTATTTTAATGCTATGAGCGTCACCAATAATATACATCCTATTTTATCCAAATCAGAGCAACTTTGAAATTTGACCCCTGTACAACTGAAAATGACCCTTGTTATTGATTCTTGCTGTTTTAGTCTTCAAATATGTTTGTATTGTTATAACAACATTTATGGTGATATAACCAAATAAAAAATTCTTTGAGATGGCAATATGACCCCATCTTGAAATGGGAGCATGCTAACGAAGCAATATTATCATATTGGTCTTTCTAATTGTCAAAGACCTATAGCCCAGTCTATTATAATTGCAGTTTTATGATGTAACTAAACATATTACAGATATATGGTAACTTAATAGTTTAAAAGATTTGTAAAGGTGTCCATATTGGCCACCATCTTAAATTTTGAGCTTTATGGAAAAACGAAATTACAAGATAATAATTCCTACAGGCATGACAGGTAACAGACATTTTTTGCAGGCAAACTGTAAATACTACACTGCTATAACGGCCATTTTGAAACTTAAGCCATAACCAAGTGATACAATGTTGCTATCAAAATTCCTAGACCAGAGAAACATGGATGTAAACGCTGGAATCATGCCTCTACTAGTCTCAGAACTCTATTTGGCGGCCATTTTGAAATTTAAAAACCAATGATCTGATGTTGTTATTGAGGATCTGATTCTTTGACCCGTAAAACCTGGGTATAGACACCAGAATCATGATTCTACTATTTGATTAATGAACCCCACTAACACACACACACACATACCCACCCCACACACACACACACACACACCCCACGCATAATAAGACTATGTATGAGCTTTTGCCATTGTAGCTCCCCGTATGTGTGCCAGCCATTCAATATTAGAAATGCATTTTTTCCACTTTTAAGACTAGACTAAAGATGTGCACCGAGAGATTTGTTGCCCCCAAACATTGTGTCATAATAGTAAATTTTTATTATATTAGACACTCACTAGATTTTCTTACCTTTTATTTGGAAAGTTCTTAAAACAGAGAAAAAGGTGATTTTGATTTGCTATTATATTCATATAAAACATTGAAGTGACTATTCGCCAGACTAGTCCGCGAATCTGTTGTGAAATCTATTTACCACCGGCCAAACTTAATGCTGCGCTATTTATATAGTATAGTATCATATCAAATAGTATTATCGCTTTTATTCCGTAACAGCTTAGTAGGATAAAATCATCAACCGCCCCACATCCTCCCTCGCTAGAGTAGTGGATAAGAGCATCTTTATATGGCGGGTATCACAGGTTCAATCAGACCGCGGCATTTTCAAATAAATGTTATTTCAGTATTATTTTAGAGTAAAGAGAACGTGACTAAGTCCAGTACGCAAAGTTTTGTCCGGTAAAATAGATTTCACACGTAATTTTCGCCAGACTAGTCCTGCGAATAGCGTTTTGCTCCCTATACGAACTTAGAAATTTCCAATTTTTTGTATGAAATAAACATTTCTCAGCTTAATTTTTCAGATAGTGATATTTTTTGATGAAGCCTTTACATATACAACCGGCGGGCAAAAATCATTACTTTTGAAGTTTTAGGGTCACTGATATGTTAATCCTTGTTACAACAACTTTAAGACATATTTTTTTTTTATCAGAGTGAGTTAAGTTTTTTGTGGCAAATTGGTCATATGCGAACCTATTATATATATAGATATATATATAATCATATATTATATTGATATATATATATATATATTACGTTCAAAAACCATGCAATAGGGTTCATATTGGAGTCAATATCGTTTTGATACGGTCAGCGCACATGAAAAAATTCTATATCGTGTTGAAAAGTTTACACATGAATCATTCCTTTGATCATTTTTGTTGTGGTTTGAAGTACACATACTGTACAAACGTATTGCAACATGTATTCCTCTTCGCCAACTATCGACCACCAACTCTCTTATTTCAGCCATTTAGGGACATGGGCATCAAATCAAAATATTTTCCCACTAAAGGATTCTGGAATGCGTCATACGTAGTTAAGAACAGATGTTACAATTTGAAATCATTTTGTGATTATGGAAATTTTTTTTTTTCTGCATGTTGAACACAGTGGTGTATATTTTATGGTATGTCATATTATATTTGGTATGGATTGAGAGAGAGGAAGGTCTCATGTTGAAGTTTGTTCAAATAAAGCTGCATGTGTCTACATGTGTTAGGTCAGAAGTTTATGTACTATTAATATTCTAAGGACCATAGGTACTTAGTCATCATATGATTTTGGCGGGTTTAGCTTAAAAGTGAGAGAAGTGTAATAGAATTCCCATAAGTTAGTTTTGTAACTGAAAAATCGACATAAATGGAAGAGAACAGCAGCATTCAAGATACGAATCTCCATGGACTACGTGTTGTAGTAAGTGCCGAAAGGACCAATGACTAAAGCATTCGATTTTGTCCTTATTAGGCTGCTTTTGGTCTTATAACATGTAAGGTGTGTTAGGACACCTATACCAGTTAAATACAAGCAGAAATCTATTTTGATGATTTTTTTTATTTTCAGGATTTATCAAATCACTGATAGTGCCGTAACTCTTGCAGTATACCATTTATGATGACAGATATCATTACTAAACACCTAAACGTGTTCTGCAGGTGTTCAAAACTATTACATTAACACACTCTGCAAGTATTAGGTAAATATATACCTCTAGAATTGCCATTTCGAACAACATTCGGACACGTCAAGTCTTAGCGACATTTTGAAGTGTAGGGATTGATTCTAGTATCTATAGGTATCTTTAGCTTGACACTTGAGATATATGTATTTCACCACTAAGCACCATTATATGGTATTATCTGTAATCGACATTTTCCAAATTCAGATGCCAGCCAATATAGGCTATTTCAAGATATGTATAACCCATATATACCTGTATTATAATGTAGTTACATCAACTAATTATTATTATAAAGAGGTAAAATAGAAAGTATGGGATAAGTATTTGACCTTTGACCTCGTATCTTGCATTTTGTTTCTTTACAGCAAAAAAGTGTTAAGATGAGTTAATAGGCAAACAATTTTACCTCATTATAAACATACAGATTACGATACATCTGTATTGTATTTAGTTATAGCATTCAAATTGGTATTAAAGTTTATGTTTTTTATGTATGTCTTTGAACATACAAGACGCTAGTATCTGGTATTTTTATTGACAACCTGTCTTTAAAATTTCAAAATGTCGGTCATTAGGATATATGGAACAATTTGTAGGTGTTAAAGGCTGAAACAGTTCGGGTCGACT